>JAUZST010012259.1:0-11536 GCA_034779995.1 Parotocinclus haroldoi
CAGCATGCGAAGTAATAATACTGTAAAAAACAAGTTCTTACTCAATTCCAGTCACCGTATGAAGAACTTATCCAGTGAGATCTGATACCTTCTCTTGACGGACCAAACTCGAACACACGTTTATAACAGAATTCGTTTCTGTAATTTAGGATTCGGTGCCAAAAAACAGCTGTACATATACGTGTATATATATATATATATATATATATATATATATATATATATATATATACACCTATCATAATTGCATCATTGCTATAATAATTGTAAATTTTAACGGTGGCCTAAGACTTTTTCCACAGTGATGTATTTTAACTGAACTATAGATTGGACAATTAAGGTTGCTCTCACTGATGTGTGCAGTATCATCATGCAGCGTTTGTTATTCAGCACCTGTAATAGCAGGTATAATAGGCAGGTGAGCGTTGCAATAAAGAAAAGATTGTTTTATATGATATGTGCTTCAGTGGTTTTGTTCTCAACTGCACTGTATGGCATGGTAGATTCAGTTCTTAATGCTTGTTGTTGTTTCCATTTCTCAATAACGGCACTAAAGGTAGTGGGGGGCTTTAACACGGTGAATATATGAGGAACTGAATTGCTGGCATACTGTGACAATCACTGAGGTTGTCAGAAAAACCTCTTTCACAACCAGAGCCTGTCTATGGTGGTTATACTTGCGTTTGCAACTGTTAGCAATGGGTTTGGTAGCAGTAGCCAAATCAACTTATTCAAAGGAGTGTGCACATTCTTTTGAATTGTAATGTAGTTCCAATTTGAAGCAGAACTTGTAAATATGGAATAAACATGGCAAACATGGCATGTATTTATAAATATGCTTTTAGACAAACTGAATAGGTGAGCTCTCAATATGTTTATGTTTAATATGTTATCACCACATAATCCCCTGTTAATTTCAATTCCTAAAAATTAAAAATGAAATGTTGCTATTTCCTACTGATTCCTACTGAGACTTATTAAACAAATAACAGAGTATCTAAGAGGATGCTGACGAGTTGTTTTTGTTCACTGTCAGTGATGTGGATATGTACAGTGGGTGCGGACAGTTACCACTTCCTGTTCTCGAACTTCCTGTTAGACAGCCAAACAAAGCCCCCTCTTTTCCATTAGACCATGTCAGTTTGTTATTTAAGTAATATATCAAATGTAGATTAATTTGCATGCTCTAGTTCTTTATACCTCTCAGGATGTTTGTCGTGTCGTTTCTTTCAGATATGGGGATTTCACAAGCAAAGATACAAATGTAAAGGTATGAATTTCATTTTTGATTAGGGAAATGAAAAAACAGTGATAAGTCTAAAACAATCCTACAATCAAACACCCCCCTTCTCACTTTCACCCTTGTTTGTGTCTGGAAGTGTGTGGTGTTAGCTGTCATAAAGACTGCCGCACCCGTTTGGCTGTGGAGTGTCGCAAGCGGGCAAAGAGTGTCAGCTTTGACAGCCCCATTCCACGTATAAGTCGCTCTCTCAGCTTCCCTCCTCCTACTGACCACAGCACTAAACCTGAGTGCAAAGGTACAATACACACACAAACACACACATTCAAATGGCCGTGTTGGGTTAGAGTTTGGAGCCAGTGATGTACTTGCACACTACTAATGTTTTTGCTATTGGATTCGGGCAGTCATCAGATTATTTTTGTGCATATGTAAACAGTATAACCGGATTCATTTCAAGTCATCTGTGTGTGTGTGTGTGTGTGTGTGTGTGTTAGGGGGAGGGGAGTTTACCACAGCTTTTTCATTTAGGAAACCAGAAATGGCAAAATATCTCCATTAGGTTTAGGTGTAGGTGTAGCATTAACATTGCTTGAAATCATTATGTCACTGGAATGTCCCCACCAGGATCGTATGTGTGTGCGTGTGTGCGCATGTGTGTGTCTTTGTTCATGTGATTATGTGAAATGTCAGGACAGTTGCCAGAAATGTCACATACTATGTCAGGCCATTTGGTGACTTTGGATGTCAAAACAAAATCCATGTCCCTACTTTTCAGAACACATTCGTTCCAAAAATGTGTTTTTATTCCAAAAACTAAAAGAGCCAAATGTTTTCATTTTGGTTACCGAGGATCTAAGTGTAGCATTAATTAGCTACAGTAAGTATTATGTCAATGGAAATTCCCCACCAGGATAGTGCTTGTGTGAGAGAGAGGGGGAACTTAAACATCCCCACATATTAAAATAAAGTAGCCATATGTCAGATGAGGGTTGGTAGAGTCCAACAAATGTTAGTCTGGTCATTTCACAGCTCCAGTATCCTCAGTTCAATCCTTGCGTAAAGTTTGCATGTCCTCCTTGTGCCTATGTGGGTTCACTCTGGGAGCTCAAAGTCTTTATGATTGTAATAAATTATAATATCAAATAAAAAAGTGTCTTTTATCTCCGGTCACCTCAACACCCAACAAATGGCATGAGCAGAGGTAAGAGTTAAAGAGCAGAAGTTTCACGGTTGCCAAATCAGACTTTGGGCTTATTTTTCTCATACTTACTGTTGCTTACAAATTTTGTTAGTTGAATACTTATGATCATGTGATATTTCAGTTTTTCTTTTTAAATACATTTACAAAAATATCTAGATGCCCGTTTTTTTTCTGGCAAGATGGGATGCTGAGTGTACATTTATAAGAAATAAAATGAACTTTTTTGATTTTAAAAATGACTGCAATGAAACAAAAGGTGAACAAGTTAAAGGGCTCTGAATACTTACCCACTGTACCCACTGTATACTGAATTTCTAAAAAGAGTTATCTTTTTCCTCAGTCATTGCAGAGGAGACTCAAGAGAATCTAGAAGAGGAGGTGTTTGATGACTACCTGTAAGGTAAAAACAAAAAATGAAAATGATAAAAAAAAAAAATGGTATCAGCATTTCAGTGTCACTGAGCCACTTAATTAGGTACACCTTTCTAGTACTGGGTTGGATCCACATTTTAAACCTACAATTATTTGTATTGTAAATTTTAAGATGGAATTCGGTGTAAATTGCTCTGGATAAGATTGTCAGCTAAACATAAATGCTCTAGATGTGGCTTTTTGTAACACTACATTTTACACTCATGTCCAAATATAGGTATGGGCCACTTAACATCCATCCCATCAATGTGTGTTTGCTTTGATGGTCAAGGTCTTAAGAATTATAATTGGAATAAAAACTATTCATGTTTGAATGACAGAAAACTAGTACGAGCAAACAATTGCGACACCTACTGACAGAAAAGAGAATTGCAGCCCTGAAAGTCAGAAAACAACATGGTAGAGTTTCAAGTTGTTTTTATTTTATTATTTTTTCTATTTTTTGTTTGATATTGTGTTTTCGTCACTATTATAGTAAAACACTATACAAAATATTTAAATTATGTAGTAACTATGCTACTATGATAACGTCCAGGTCAACATACATTTCGGTCAGCGCCCTGTTTTACAGAACATAATTGGTGCATACCTGTATTTAGTGACTTGTTAATACAGTGTGGACTAAATATAATATTATCATACTATATTACTTATCCTCTCCACAGGAACTCATTCTTACAAGGGAAGCTCTGGAACCTCTATATCCAAGTGAAAGATCCCCACAAACATATACATGTTCTGTACAACCCTTGGTAAATGTCACCCTTCAGCTAGAAAATACAACCACCAGTAATGAAAAGCATGATGAAAATCTTCACAACTTTAATTTAATAACAAAAATATATAATTAATGGCTTTAAAAACATTTCATTTCGTTTTAATGCCCTGCCTTGTCTTGATTAATCCATCCAAAGAAAATATAGATAGTTAATACCTATTCGGCTAGCCCTAAATAAAAGATTGTAATTTGTTTCCTTGACCATGTAACATGTAAGATGCATTTAAATCACTTTCAATCTTTTGAACTGTACAGGCTGCTTCAATCTCAACTTCATTGCACATGCCCTCATTATGAAAAGAGTTAATTGTGTGAAGCTACAATTAAGCTACATTACATTGAGTGTTAGTCTGGGTGAAAAACAGACTGTATGTCCCTAATTTAGCACCACTGTTGCTTTTAGCATACAGAAACCTCTGAATGAATCTACAAAGCTTTAATTTATTGCTTGTGAATTAACATGGGAACTTGCAGCCACAAGGTCGCATGAATGACATTTCCTACAGACATAACACTGCTCCAGATGGTAAATGGTTTAATTGAATTTGTACCAGTAGGGGGCGTTGTCGGCACAGCTTGGTTTGTATTTCCTTTCGTCATAGACATATTAAAACCCCATACAGAGCACGTGCATTGCTTAGAATGAATAAACAGGTTTTTAATGTTACTTTGCGCCACTGGAAATCTTTTGCCAATTTTATTTTCATACAAAATGCATGTAAGAATTAAATGTAAAGGCAGGATCAGCCGTTTCCTATGCAACATCAGACCCTTTATTCCATGCTGCTTTCAGACAAAGAATCTCGTTAGGGAAATGATATCTGTTTATTGAATTAGCATCTAATGAGGTGCTAATCTTGCAGGTTGCACGTGGAGCTTTGTCTGTGTCTAGCATGCTTTGTGCACTGCTGTTCTGACTCTGATTTCTGACAAATCTTTAATAGCAGGGCGAAAGTCTGAGCACGGTTGGAGTGCAGTTCCTCCCGCTGTTCGCATAACTACAGGCTCCTGCGTGCCTCTCCGAGTTCGCTTTTATACTCCGGCTCCGAGCTCTTGTGTGCCTCACGCTTTTTGTTTTTCTCTGCCTTTTATCCAGACTGTTTTCACGAGCCCTTTCGGCATACAAATTACTCTCAATCTCTCCTCTTAGCTCCATGGATGGCCGAGCTGAAACAATGCAGCTCGGTGTGGTACAATATTGATAATGTTCTTCATTTCTGAACAAACAATACAGGAAACGTGAAGTCTTTGGAGAGCTGAGAGTTTTGTGTCCGATGCCTCTCCATGATATGGAATCGTGCTGTTACAATTAACCTTGTGAAAGTCTGTGGAACAGGGAGAAGACCATTCTTCTTTTCAGAGCGACTGCACATTTTACAATCAGTATGCTTGAGGGGACCATCTAGCGTTTCCTATGATTAATCAGCTCGTTAATTACAGATGAGAGAAAGAGGCTGGTCCATTTTACTAATCTGCTGCACGAAGACGGTGGAGAAGCTGCATGGTGCCTCTGAGTCCTAGGGGCCCTGAAGAGAGGACAGGGCATACATGCCCACGCAATCGTACCGCAGTGAGATCTTCATCTTTGCTTGCCGAGAAATGGAATTAGGCTTCATTGGCTTCATTGGTGGTTGCCCTGCAGGGACTCTTCAGTGCAGCTCTAATGTGTTGGATGTGTTTATCGAGGAGGAGGTGGGGAGCACCTCTTAGCCACAGTTGTTACAGGAGGTGTGCATAGGTGACTGCAGCAATGCTGAATGGGCATTTAGACGATGCAGTACATCCTACTGTATAGACTGAATCAATCTATAAGGCGTTGTAGATGCTCAGCAAAGCTGTCATTTGGCGAAAGCCACTATTGCAGCACAGAAGCTGAATATAAGGAATCGTACCCGCCCAGTAGTGTTGAAAATAGGTATTAAACCTCCCTTTGGACTCTTCAATTCACATTTGGTCAATCAAAACACGTGGCATTCTGGAGACTCTGGGAGGTCAGAGAATGTTTATATAGAAATCCAAATCCTTATGGAGATCAGTAAATGAATTTTATGGCTTGCATTGTGTAGCTTTCTAGAAACCTGAAACCCATTTCAGACGTGCACTTCTACCTGAGAGTTTAGCGAGGAAGCTCTTAGAAGTGCATTCAACCATGATGTATTGACAAGACCTCGCACAATTGCCAGGAGACATTGTGTGAACAGATGTCGAAACATTGCCAGGAATGACGTGGGATACCGTTTAAGGTGGCTGATTTAGAACAGCAGAGTCAAACAAGGAGATGAATGTCTGAGAGATACCTGCTAATGATAGTAATTCAGATTAGATATAGATGATAATGTTATTCCTCAAATAAATGGTATAGCCCATAATGCTAGTTATTAGGCAGACAGCTTTGTCCAAAGTGATTGACAATTAATTGTATAATTGTATATTATACAATAAAATCAACCGAGGTTAGGGGCTTTCTCAAGGGCTCAACAGGGTCAGATTGTTGGAGGCGGTTGCAAGTGCTAGAACGGTTTTTACACAGGTTTAAAAATCCCCAGTTTGATCTCAACCATGGACTTTGTTAGCGTGGAGTTGCGTAGTCAAAGTCAGATTTATGTGGCTTTTTTTTACAGTGGCGCATTGCCACAAAGCATCTTACCTACCCAAAGCCCTGCTGTAGCTGAGCAAGCAGATGCCAGTGGCAGGGAAAACAACATTAAACTAAATGTTGTAAGGAAGAAACCTTGGGAGGACCAAAATATCCTCCCCGTGTCCATGTGTGTGTACCCTGCTTTCTTTCCACATTCCAATTATTAGATTAATTAAGTTAATTGGTCACTCTAAATTGTTCCAGAGTGTGTTTCTGACTATCATTATAACCTTGTTCTTGTCACAATCCTGTCGTTGATGCTGATGTGGCCTTATAGCTCTGGTACTATGGAAACGTGACATACTAAACTACCTCTGCCATATTAAATGAACATCACCTTAGACTCTGAGAGGAACATTGTCTAAATAGAGAAATTAAACAAACTTAAATGTTTAAAATGGGAATTTTACCAAATCTATTGAATGTATGATTTTATATCATCTTGTTATAGTATATTCAAAATATAGGTATCGTTGTAGCAATTTTCCATGTGCAGGCTACTAATGTGACACAAAGAGTTAAGGTATAAAAAGGAAATATTTCTGTCAGGAGATACACAGGAAGGAAACAGAAGCAGGTGCAGTTTCAGTGCTTTACTGGCAGACACAATGGGAATCAATCAGACCAGAAACACAATCCAAGCTGCACAGTCAAAGAACATGCAATGGTCAGGCAAGGTGAGGCAGAGGCAAAGATGTAAATCAAGAATGAAGAGCACAGCACAGTAGTATGTTTGCCCTAGTATATATTTTCTTTCTTTCTTTCTTTCTAAGAATTATTAATGACAGCATAAAGAAGCATTTACATTGAACTTTTCGTTTAATGGAAACTAATGACAACTTATTTAAATTGCTAAAGAAAAATAGCAGGGGCGGTTGACTTGTTTTTGCTAGCTTTAACTGTCATATTCCACATATTCAGCCGGAGGGATGCTGTTTTAAATGTCTATATGCTGCACTACATAGTAAGAATCATTTGCATTCAAAGTAGCATTTAAAAGACAACTGAAATCTAACCTTTCCTCAGCTTGAACATACATCAGCGTTCTCAAACAACCTGTAAGCAACTGGAACCTGTTTATAGCTCTGTAGGCTACATACTTGCTGAATTCTGAATGACAAATAGTAAAAGCACTGTGCTGTTTATGATTGGATGTATTTGTGCCACTGTCATCGTCAGGCACTGCTCAAGAGCTAATGGGTTAACTATCACAAAACTATTTTACAAAAGCAATTACAAAACTTATTGCTAGATATGTGACACATGGAACCTCCCAAACTGATAATTACCCATGGCATTTACATTTCCAGCATTTAGCAGACACCCTTATCCAGAGCAACTTACAACTCATACAGTCTTACAATTCAAGCAATTGTAGGTTAAGGGTCTTGCTCAACTGTGGCAACTTGGCAGAGGTGGGATTTGAACCCTGGACCTTCTGGTCCAGAGTCCAGTGCCTTAACCGCTAGGTTAAGTATTTGGTATGTTCCCCCCTTTGCACTCGAGTTTCTATCTGGCAGGAGGGTTTGAGACCACTTGTAAAAGCGTTTCTGTTTAGTTTATGAAAATGGTTCAGTTTTCTTAAACCTAATACACTGATTCGCTAGAAATCATATAATGAATTTAACAATACGATCTAAACACAATCTAAACCCCACTTATGGGGTACCTGAAGACTATTTGTAATACTGTGAAATCATGCTGGATTACATGGGTCATCAGATTTGATAGAAACTCGAGTGCAAAGGGGGGAACATACCAAATACAAAGAAATGTATGTGTTATAAGTAAAATTTCACTTAAATCAGGTGTGGCGATTGTATTGCAATCTTGCTATATTTTAAAATTGTCACTAGTAATGTCAGTCTTTTGGCCTGCGATATGTGTTAATTGATGTGTTTATAGTTCCACTCAGAACTCTAATATATAAAAGTATTCGTTATAAAAAGAAACTTACAAGTAAGGTGTTATTGGTTTGACACTGATAACTGGGAAGAGCAATCATATGAATTAGCAACTTCCCAATTATGCCAGAGCCAAGTCACACCCTTCATTTTTTGTGCTGTTAAATTGTTCCTATCAACACCCTAATTGCATCATAATAGCCTTGTTTGTAGAGTATTACAGATCGAGTAATTGGGACCATGAGTGAGTGTAATTAGCATATTAACAGCAAGTAATGGATGAAGAGCAAGCAAACTAGACCTTGGTTGCTAAATAACATGTTAAGTAACAAAAAGTATTTTATATCATATTTGCTATTTTGTACAATCAACCTTTTTTGATGTGATCCTGTGATACAATGAAAGAAAAACATTTGAAAGTGCAGTAGTGGCACGATGGCTTGGTGGGTAGCACTGTCAATGCACAGGGAGATGGTCCTGAATTTGATTATCCAGGTGGGGGGTTTCTAGGTCCTTTCTGTGTGGAGTCTGCATGTCCTACCTGAGTCTTTGAATGTTTGAAAGGGAATAGGACTGTGGTGGCCTAGCGGTTAATGGACCAAAAGATCAAGGGTTCCTCTGCCAATCTGCCATTGTTTGGGTCCTTAAGCAAGGCCATTAAGCTACAATTGCTTGGATTGTGGACCGAATAAATTGTAAGTTGCTCTGGATAAGGGTGTCTTGACGTAAATGCAAATGAAAGTGCATTTGCTGGCCACTAATCTCAAGTTTAACTTCTAGCGAGGTTCCATGGAGTAATGTTGTAAAAGCCATGCTTAGGTTAATAGAGTTGATGTTGTGGAGCCTCATCTTTAGACCGGCATGGTGCAGGTTTGTCCAAACACATACAGCATGTTACTATAGTAACTTAACAAGACTCTTTTGTGGAACAAAAAATAGAATAAAAAAGGCCAGGCATGCCTCAAAAAATGCTTATTGATTTAGCTTGACTTGCAAACCACCCAACAACACACACACACACACACACACACACACACAACTTATGATGCTTCTCTTCTGACTCCTAAAGTCCTTTGAAGATGAACAAATGTATTTGGGTCCGTTTGCTGGTGCAGCCTCTTGCTCAAACCCAGGTAAGTGATAAATGCAGCTGGCATGCCATGTGGTGCTCTGCATATGTAATGCCAATGTGAAGTCCAGGGAAGAGCAGACACATGGCGATAAACACACCACCTCTGAGTGACAGCACTTGAGATTGGATCTTCTCACCCTGTCTCCTCTCTCTCTCTCTTTCTAGCTCTCCCCCTGTCCTCGCTACCTGCCTTATCAGGTCGCACCACGTCACCAATTTCCATTCTAATCTCTACATTCCGTTCTGTTTTTGACACCTTACCAACACAGCCTACTGCTGGTCTTACCCGCTGTTTGCTTCACTGCCATTCCAGGACCAAACCTCTACATTTGTTTATGGCGTAGATTCTGTTTAAGCTTTGTAAGGGACATGTTGCTTACACCACCAACCTACACACCAACCTGTTTAAAAAGTCTGTAGCTGTTTCAAGATAATGTGATGCTTTGATTAGCATATTTGTGACATCATCATGCTTTAGTTACAGTACATGCCAGATTTCAGATGGTATCAGTCTTTTACATGTTGTTATTTCTCTTATTCTTTGTACATGATATAACTACATGCATATTTCAAAAGATCAACAGTAGGTACGAATAAAAAAAAATCACAAAATGTTATATTATGTGCTGTATGTACAAGCTGCTACATCTCTGGGAGTTGTGCCTCTCATTCATGGGCAGTTTTTGGCAGTTATTTTCAGTGTGAAGCAGCTAAGGTTAGTACAAAAAGTCACTTGATTTGATGCTACTTGATAGAAACTGCTAGAAAAAAAACATGTCACTGAAATCACTAAACTAGCAACATGATAGCAGCTGTCCATGATTAGGGAGGGGCACCCAGAATGAACTTGGATTGAAAAAATAACTCCACTTTCCTCCCTCTACAGTACACAACCATAAATGTTTTGAAATTAAATGTAAAAATAGTTGTGATAATATTGATCATTTTAGCCAAATATAACAGATGGGAGGGGCTTCACTGTGGCTCGCTGGTGGGCAGCATGGCTGCCTCACAGCAAGAAGGTCCAGGGTTCAATCCCAAGGTGGAGCAGCCTGGGTCCTTTCTGTGTGGAGTCTGCATGTCCTTCCTGTGTCTGCGTGGATTTACTCTGGTTTCCTCCCACATTCCAAAGGCATGTGTATTAGGTTAATTTGTGTCTATAAAGTGTCCCTTAGTGTGTGACTGTGTGTGCATGTGTGTGTGCCCTACGATGGATTGGCATCCCATTTAGGGTTGTTCCTGCCCTTGCGCCCAGAGTTTCCGAGTGGGCAGTTGCTGGATTAAGCGGAAGATAATGGATGGATGGATAACAGATGGGAGAAAATGCATTACACTGTTCATAATCATAAGAATGCTATGAGCAGGACATTACTGAAGGTGGCTTTTTATTTAAAAATTTGATGTCACAAAACCATGCCGTGCTTCCTGCTGTTTGAAGACGTCGTGCTATATTCAAATGCAGGCAATATCCAAAGACCTCGTGGCTAATCTTGAGTGTGTTAGAGGTCAGCAAACATTGCAGGTGGAGTGTATCTGAAAGTGAACAGAAGCTGGCAACACCGGAATGTGTGTTTGACCAGAGGCACCACATCTGAGATGTCAGAGGCATTCAGAATGACCACCGCTGAGAACACTTGCCACTTTGGCCCGTCCTATCCATTAACCCAGGCAATTGAGTGGAATCCACTAATGTGCTGCTCAGTAAGGTCCAGTGAACTACCAGGACACTTGAAAGTAATGAGAAAGTAATTAAATGAAACCCAAGCTGGCTAGATGTTTGATGACTGGAGTTACATGGGTTTCCTGCGTGGAGGTCTTGGGACTAAGGGCAGGACCCTGACAGCTATTTTGTCCTAAGCCGCTCTATCCTAATGAAAGGAATATGGTGTGTAAAAGAAGATTGAGAGACGATCATTAAAAGAGGGTCCTGCTGAGCAGTAATACAGCTAAGCACAGGTGAAAAAGGAGCAGCCAAGTCTGGTCAGATTTATTTCTATAGCACTTTTTATAATGAAACATTGTCTCAAAGTATTAGATTTCTAGATCTTCTATGGCAAATCCCATCTACTTGGAAAGGCGCTATATAAATACAACTTATTATTATTATTATTATTATTATTATTATTATTATTAATAATACATTTTTCTCCCACATTCTATAAAGCCGTTAGATCAATTCCCATCTCTGAATTGTCCAAGGGTGAATGT
>JAUZST010012260.1:0-11534 GCA_034779995.1 Parotocinclus haroldoi
ATTATTTAATATTTAAAAAAAATTTTATTTAAAAAAATTCATATAGCATTATTTTCCCGATCATTTTACTTCTGTTCTACCACGGGGCAGGGAGTTCTACCATTGGGCAGGGAGTTCTATCACGGGGCAGGGAGTTCTACCATTGGGCAGGGAGTTCTACCATTGGGCAGGGAGTTCTACCACGGGGCAGGGGGTTCTACCAGTGGGCAGGGAGTTCTACCACGGGGCAGGGAGTTCTACCATTGGGCAGGGAGTTCTACCATTGGGCAGGGAGTTCTACCACGGGGCAGGGGGTTCTACCATTGGGCAGGGAGTTCTACCACGGGGCAGGGAGTTCTACCATTGGGCAGGGAGTTCTACCATTGGGCAGGGAGTTCTACCACGGGGCAGGGAGTTCTACCACAGGGCAATGCCAGGCTGCCACTGGATAAGAGAATTACTAAATGACTAGATGTTATAATGGCAGTGTTTTCTGTAAGATCCTCAGATGATGGTGGTGGATTATAATATAACGCAGTAGATCCTGTTCTAAATGTTCAGCCTTTCTGAAGCCTAACCCCACGCTACGAGTCGTATCCTGATCTGCGAATAATGAGGTGAGAGAGTGAAGTGTAACATATGCAGTTTCGACAGGGGCATCTGCTCAACAAACGAACGTGCAGGAGCTACTGTGCATGATGAATTGGCAGGAGGATCTGAACCAGCGTTGTGGATATTCCAGATGTTTCTGATGGAAAAGGAGATCAGGTCAATGAATTAAGATCTAAGAATAGTGGAGACATTCCTGGAATCATTTACACATGATTGTGTCACTGGTGGGCACACCCGCACACCCGCTGTGAGGTTGGCATCACGTGCAGACAGACTGACAAAGGGGGCACCGAAATCACCTGTACCCAGCCCTGTGAGGACTGGAGTAGCCACCAAATAACGTAGATTTGGTTCTGGAACGGAAAGCCTTGCTGTAGGAACTCACATTTTTTCTCCTAAGCCTGACAGCTCTGGTACTAGAACCTAATGTGTTGGTACCAGAACCGGTGTATGTAGATGATAACTGGAGATTTAAATAGATCTGGAACTACTGTACATGGAATAAAACGTGATCTTTTTATATAAGAACATAACGTGGTACTGGAACTGAAAAATGTATTTTTGGTACTAAAATAGACGGGAGCTAGATGGGAACTAGAGGTTTTGGATTTGAATTAACTTGAAGCTTTGGTTCTGGGACTATAAGCTTTATTTTTTGGTACTAAGCCAGGACGCCCTTGTATTTCAGCTAGATGTTTTGGAATCAGACTGTAATATTCCTGTTTGGTTCTGGGGATAGATACTGGATGGTGCTAAGACTGACAGCCTTGGGTCTAGCCCTTATATAGTTTTGGTACTTTGTGATTTGGTACTGAAACCTACAGGTACTGGAACTGCTGTTTATAGATTGAAAAGTTTGGTACTGGAACTGAATTATGTACTGTAGATGTGGTTCTGGGATGGAAAGGCTTCCTGCAGAAACTGAAATTTTCAGTGTTAAGTCTGACAGTTCTGGTACTGGTACTGGAACTGGACCTCTGTAGATTGTAGCTGAAATATCTCTTATAAGAACACGTGGTTCTGAAACTGGATGCATTTACTCTAAAAAATGACATTTCTGTTATTAACCCAGAAGGCCTTTTTTAAAAAAAAATTGGAACTAGGATCTGATGCATCAGTTCTGGAACCTGTACGTTTGGTATTGGGACTAGTCTTTCTGGTGTCAAGATATGAAAGCCTCGGGTAAAGTTCTGGTACTGCATGCTTCGCTATATAAACCTGATCCCTTTGGCTTTTCACAAAAATCCATGACTCCTTCGTACTGGAACTTGATTGGACCAGAGCTGACCATCATGTGGAACCTTGTTCCTCAAGCCTGGAACTTTCTACAAAAGCTAAAGTGAAACGACTCTTTAAATAGGGTGGTTAAAGATGTCAGAGAAGCAAACTTCCTGTGCCGGTTTGACCCCATAATGCCTGTTTCCATCTCTCCACCCCGTGCCCTGCATGCAGCAGATGTTCACGGTTCTAATTCTGTTTACTTTGCAGGAGAGGAGAGGGAATTGAGAAGGCAGTCACGCCGCCTCCACGCTGAAACAGCTGGCGCTCCGATATATTAGCCACTGAATACGCTTTTATTTATTTATTTTAGTCCTTGGTTAGTAAAGCTGTGGTTCCCCGGGGAGACAGAGGAACCCGTGAGGGACATACATTAAAACCCAGGTAATCAATACGAACCCAATTCACCTGTTCTGCAGCATAAGTAATAGCTCCGTAAAAACCCCCATGCTTTATGGCTTTCATCTCGACTGCAATGTTGCAGATCGATAATTCACGGCCGTGCGGCCATTACAGATCAACGTTTATGATAATTATATTATTTTAAGATTTCTGACAACAGGCCTCGTTCCCTATAAACGTCTGCGTCATGGAAACCGATCTGCCCGCTCCTCGCTTTATCAGGAGCGATCGCTCCCCGTGCAGGGGTTAGAACCTCGTTCTACTTACATTTCTACATAATTAAGAGTCATCTTTCTGCTTTGGTTTCCATGGCAACACAAAGTAACAGGAAGGCAGGGAGGCATGGCAGACGCTGCTGGACACTAACAGAGAAAATGTAGATTTTAGTTACATTAATTTCATTTGTTATTAAACATCCATTACTGCATTACATTCAGAGTTCAAATTCTAGACAGAAGCGGAGATCTCTGGTGCTGAAGCTTTGGTTCTCTGAGGGCGAGTTTTAATTGGATTTATCCCTCATCTAAATTGGACCTCGGTGTCAGTTTGAATGGTTTGAGTCATGTTTTAGGGATACACACCTGTTAGTGTTTGTTCTGTCACCATTACGTTAAGAGTGACGGATTCTCTTTGCGTTGGAAACGGTCAGCAGTGGATCTGAATGATTCATAACGTAAAGTCTTAATAGCTCTGGGCAGGATGCTGGGTTTATCATCTCTCTCTCTCTCTCTCTCACACACACACACACACACACACACTATAGAACCTAAATATAAACTGTCACGCTCGAATATTAACATAAATAAACATACCTCACTGGCTGCACACAACCAAGAGGGAAAGAGTCCAGTTATAGAAGCACTCGTTTTCCAGAACAGTTAAAGCTGGATCACCAAACTTTTCAATTTCACCTCTTTTCTTGTGTCTGTGGTCCTAAAATGTGTAACTAAAATGTGGCACAGTATGGCATTAGTAACATTTATGGCAGGTAAAAAGAAAAAAGCAGTCACGGCTGGAAGAAACAGAAACAAAACTACAGCCTGTTACGAGATGTGGTGGTTTTTTGGTATGACCCAAGTATGCAGGATAGACCTATCCCACAACGTATGATAAGAACGGGGAAATAATACAGGACAACGGAAAAGGGATGGAAAGTGGAGCGTAAGGTTCCTAAACACAAAAAAACAAAAGAATAAAGGGGTGCGCCACGGTATTGCATCCCGAGTGGGAGAAACACGCAAACTGGTCACGAGAGGGCGCCAAAGCGCCAGGCGGGGCAGAAGCACGGTTTGGGACGTCTCCCAAATGGCGAGGCACAGAGGTAGTCCAAATGCCAGGGAGCGAGTGTAAGATCAAATGTGCATGCAATTAAGGAAAAGCCATGCCGGGGCAGGTGTGCTTCGAACGCGCAACCGGGTGGCGACTCTAAAGAGCGTAGAGGGCGCCACAGCGCCAGAGGGCGAGCGTGAGCTCAAACACGCAAGTACTGTGTGTGTGGGGGGTGGGGGGTGGGGATTGCGGAAGTGGCCGAAGCACCAAAAGGCGAGCATATAAGCTCAGGGCATGCTTGTAGCGCTAATGTGAATAACTCACAAAATGCGTCGAAGCGGCAGAACACGAGAATGAACTCGGGCGCGCGAACGTGAATAGACTGCGAGAGGGCGAGCGTGAGCTCATAAGCAAAGAAGCCAGATCGGGGCGCGTCCTATTCAGGACGAACATCTGGCTGGAGAGAGGCTAGGTAGGTGCCGGAAGAGCGCTCACTCAGAGCTTGCGAGAAGCGCACGAGTACAAGACGGGGAAACCCTCAAAGTGCCCCAAACAAACTAATTTACCTCGGGGGTTACCCTCCCATACCAATCCATCAGCACTAGAAGCCCCCGGACTGTACCACTATCTTTTGGGACACGGAAGGGCACGAGGGCGCCGGTGGTCAGACGCGCAAACCGACTGGAGATGGAATACCGGTAAAGTGATGATGACCTTGCCCCAAACAGCGCTAACAGCTCGCCTTTACAGGATGTGAAGCTGCTGTTTGGGATCAGGACATAATCAAGATACTGGATATAAGCCGCCTCATCGATAGCTCTGTAATGGCGACTGGCGAGGACGGCCGAACTCTCTGGGGGAAGGTAGGAACCCTAACACAGCCACTGGATAAAGAGTACATTTTTAATATTCTTACAGACAAGAGGGAAAAGAGAGGACAAAGGAAAAATTAAGATCCGTGGTTGCGGAAAGACAGCGGACAGCGGCGCTGCTTTTTTTTTTAGGAGTACTTGGAGTACTGTGTGGTAAAGTAAGTCAGATTATTTTAATTGCGCTATTAATCAACAATGCTTAAAAGTGAACTAATCCCACGATCAGATCTACTAACGTTTAACAAATCCTCTGAAACCCTCTCGGACTCCACACAGCTTGTTTATCTCTTGCACTTGAATATTTAAAGACCCACCAAAGAGCAGTGCCTGTTGATTACTCAAAGGAAACAAATTCAATGGACTGCACCCAAAAATCTCTCTTGCCGGCGGAACCGGATTATTTTTGCACTCTGTTTTTTCACAGGCTGACTGTCCGGAACGCCCAAGGCTCAAAAATAGGACACAACACTCAAGTCTTTGGCAAGAGCAGCTGGCATCCGCGGCAGAGTCGAGAACAGCTGCCCACTGCCTCTGCTTGTTGGGTCAGGAAAGGCTTTGGGATGGAGAGCCTGCGCCGCCCCGTCGAGCGTGTCGAGTTGCCAAGAAAATATTGACTTTCAAACCAGTGTGAGTTATAACATGATGGAGGACGTGTCCAGCCGGCAGGAGATGGATCGTTCCGGTGGAGGTCATTAAGAATGGATGAGGGCGTGCGGACCTGTGGATTACAAACCCAGACTACATTATCTTTAATCACGCAAACGAGGAAATCCATAACACTAACGGGCGATATCATTCCGAGTTCGGGGTTCGTATCTCAGAGCTTGAGCTTGTTTTGGAGCTAGAAAAGAGTCTGGCATCCAGGAGTCCAGCAGAGATGAAAATGGCCTCGCTGGCAGACAAGAAAGCGGGGCGAGCATCTGAGGATGGATTTTTTGGGCAGTGGAGCAGATCTATTGTAGGTCAAGTTTTCCCAGAACTAATGCGACTCTGAATTGGGACAGAACTATTTGGGTTTGTTTAATTCCGAGATGAAACTAGGAAAACAGAAAAGAGAATAGAGAGAGAGGCTGGCTCACGTCACGACTGGCCACGACATCAGGTCGTTTCAGAAAAGGGCACACGTACCCAGAAACGAGCCTGATAAATAAAGAATCTCCAGGAAAGGTCTTAATGATGATTATAACCCATTATTATACACATTATCTGTGGGTTTTTTTTTTGTTTAGTGAGCCAGAATTTGAATTGATACCTCACTTCATTACAGATTAACATGCTTCATCTTACTGGTTTGCAAGCAATTCTGAACCCCTGGGGAAACTCTTATTGCCTTTTAAACCCTGATAATGCCTTTTGTATAGTCAAGAGCCTTTTGTTCTCACAGTGAGCCATTTATAGAAGATCAGCATTAAAACAATCCAGCAGACCAACCTGAGCATTTGATCCAGTCTCATCTCCTAACCGAAGAACGTTCATGGAGACCAAATGACACAGAGTCCTCAAAAAGTGTCTGAAATTATCTTTGGCCCTGAGGGCCGGTACAGAAGGTCATGCCGCCGCTCGGTAGGAGAGTCACATAGTCACATCGCTGAACATTCAGCATACTTTGAACAGACCTAGTTCCCAGTTTTTTAACAGTTCACATGAAAAGTTTTCAGCTCCATCGCTTCGTATTGTTCCATTTTTTCTGTTTTTCAGATGGATTTTAAATAAACGAGATATTCACAGGCAGGAAATCAAGACGCCACGAGCATTTCCCCCCCAGCACACGGCTAGCCCCCCTAACTCAAGGTTGCCAGGTTCCTTTATTCCAATCACCTCTGTGCTTATTTTTCACTTGTGAAAACACAAATATTCGCCTTTGCAGGTAGCAGGCTTGCTTCTGAATTGTTCCTGCTTGTTTGGGCTCCATGGATCTGTTTCTCTCTCCAGTATTTCCGAAAGTTTGTTTTGCTCAACCTTTAAAGTTGGCAGCTGCCCCTCCAAATTCAGTGCAAACTTTCGACTACGTAGGCTTCGAGGCTCAATCTCGAGGGCCATTCTCGCTTGCCCATTCACCGAAGAGTTGGTCTAAGCTTGAGAGGGTACAAGTGTTCATTAGCAGCCTCGTTTCTGCCCGCTGTTAGCCTTCACCAATGCCACTCAATGCCCTTTAGCAATGGAGAGAAAGGGCACACTTATAATGTTTGGAAAGGCTTGCTCAAGCTTTCATTACCCTAAACCATCTAGCAGTACTAGGAGTATAGTTGTATTTTTTTTTATATTAATCGACCATTCATGTTAAACCAGTCCGGGGTGGAATGGTTGGAACCAAGCTGCTGATTTGGGCTTTAGAGCTGCCAGTCAGACAATATGAAAGATGTGGCAGAATTAATTAACAAGCCATTATACTCCTTACTAAGGAGAGGAAAGTGTACAAAACCACCAACACCTTTCCTAAATTGGGTCGTCCCTTAAACCTGGGATAATAATCTGGAAAGCTACCAAGAGGCCAGTGCCAAGTCTGAAGGATATCACAGGGAAAGAGTTTTTCCAAACCCAGCACACCAGCTTCAATACATAAGGTCCTGCCTACTGTGAAGCATGGTGGTAGATGCATCATGTTATGGGGGAGATTTTCTTCACGTTCAGACTGGTCAGAATGGAAGGGAACATCCTTTTTTTGGAGGAAACCCTGCTTCCCTGAACTCAAACATGAGCATTGAATCCCGCCCCTCCCCACTTACTCAAGGTGTAACGCTGCACATGTCCGATTAATAAAACATGACTGGCTGTGGACGATCTGCACGGGGCACCTTTGATCCTTATCTCTGGGGCTGACGAAGGGAGATTCTAACCCGTCTGCCCGGTGATGAGCCAAGAGCCCGTGTCCAGCATATCAAACCAGGCTCCAGATGTTTAATTATTCATCCCCGTTTCTCCTCGCAGTGGCCCTCGTGTGTGAGATAGAAAAGCAGGACGGCAGATGAGCGTCACATTTTAATCAGTGTGATGCTGGTGATAGGATTTGGAACGGAGGCGATAGGAGTGCAATCTTTTTTAAAAATTGAATTTAATTTAGCCAATTCAGTTCGAAGACTTTCAGTTCAGTTCCCCTCAAGATCACGTGACAAAACTTTAGGTTGGAAATCACCAATTTCCTGAAGAAGCAACAGCCAGCCCACCGTAGAGTCCTGGCCTGGGGGGGTTTGTGGGCATGGAATTATGGGAAAGAGAGTGCAGTGTTGATATTTAATCCAGATCCCTTATCCAAAGGGACTTACAACTCATACAGTCTTACGTTTCAAGTTAAGGACCCAACTGTGGCAGCTTGGCCGAGGAACCTTGGACCATTAGGTCCAGAGTTCAGTACGTTAACCGCTAGGCTACCACAGTCCCTTAAACCATTTATAGCATTTAGGAGACGTTCTTATCCAGAGCGACGTACAAGTAATACGTCTTACAGTTCGAGCCTTGCTCAGGGGTCCCTGGACCTTCTAGTCCATAGTCCAGGACCTTAACCGCTAGGCCACCACAAACCCATCCAGAACAGATTCCTTATAATTACTAGAGTTTGGACTTTTAAACATTCCAAAATGAAGAGACATGCCAAATGTTTGCTTATAAAGAATAGCTTTCCGTTTTACATCCCAGCTTCGAAACGAATCGTTTTTACTTTACGCTTTTCTCCATTTACATTAAACCTATTTTTCTTTTTTACATTGAACTTTTTACTTATAACACATACAGTAACATTTGACTTTTTGTCTTCTTCACACCGTTTTTAGAGCGCTGCCTAGTGTCCATGACAACATCTACGGTCCTGGCTGACGAGTGCCCCCTTAATACAGACTCCTTTTTCTGAGGCATAAAAAGTGTTAGTAGGAACCTTTAAGTGGATCCTTTTGCCTCGTTGTGTTTATTTTTCATCACTTTGCATATTTACTGTCAATTTTGCTTTTACTATATGATTGTTACTGTTGTGAATTGAAATAAAATAAACTTTATTATTATTATTAGTGTTGCCGAGCGCTTGGTATCTTGAAACTAATAAAAGCAAGTCTGGACATGGTTAGTTTCAGTCACTATCGGTGATGCCAGTCACTGTCTGGGGTGGAGGGAGGGTGGTAGTACCAGTGATGCCATCCTGGGGGTTCACCTGAGTGACAGAGTGGACCGAGCTGATCATTGGGATGCCCTTTCCCTCCTAGCGAAGCGGAGATCTTTCAGTGAGATAGTAAAACGTCTCTCAGGCTGCTGTGGGTCTGTTTTATGAAGCTGTTGCCAGGGACGAAGTGCCAGCGTGGGTAATACCTCTACCTAAATACCTCGATAAAGTGATGTGGAAGTCTAACTGCATCACAAAAATGACACCAGATACACTAAAGACGGTGGCAGAAAAGAGGATGGGAGCAAACCTGGAGAGCATCTTAAAAAAGACAAAGGTCTAGGAACTGGATTACACCCTGAGGTGTTTTTATTCACACCAGAATCAATCCATGAGCCCGGAGACATAATAAAATACACCTGCATGAGCATAAGTGTTTCGTGTAACGTTGTGTAGCGCTGCTTTTTTGCGCTCTGTTATCTGAACGCCGTAGCGATTGTGTAATTTGTGTGGAGTTTTTTCTTCTCTTTCGAGCTGTCCATCATCCATCCATCTGCACTCACAACACATAAGCAAAGTCTTTCATGTTCTTGTCATGTCAAACCGAGCTCAGATCAAAACATCTCCCAGAGGGGTTTAGTGGAAGCTTGAAAAGAGTTATTAAAGACTCGCTGTTCTACAATCGATGGTGTGTCGACAACAAAAAAACACAACTCTAATTTAGACCATTTCTGACTGGAATATAAGAGAGATACTGAGCAGTGACGGGGAAAATGGAAAATCAACCAATAATAAGCTTTCTGAAATGAAAATGAGACTTAACACACACAGGCTAATCCCATGTCAACTGTGAAGCATGGTGGAGGAACGACATCATTTTGGGCAACACAGCTGCTTTGATCATTAAGAGAAAGATAGAATAAAAAATTTGAGTTTAGCGTTTGTACCAAACGTTTGTGTTTCCTTTGTACTTAACCCTTTGTGTTTAGCGTTTGTACCAAACGTTTGTGTTTCCTTTGTACTTAACCCTTCGTGTTTAGCGTTTGTACCAAACGTTTGTGTTTTCTTTGCATTTAACCCTTTGTGTTTAGCGTTTGTACCAAACGTTTGTGTTTCCTTTGCATTTAACCCTTCGTGTTTAGCGTTTGTACCAAACGTTTGTGTTTCTTTGTACTTAACCCTTTGTGTTTAGCGTTTGTACCAAACGTTTGTGTTTCCTTTGTACTTAACCCTTTTTGTTTAGCGTTTGTACCAAACGTTTGTGTTTCCTTTGTACTTAACCCTTTGTGTTTAGCGTTTGCACCAAACGTTTGTGTTTCCTTTGTACTCATTATATGTTCTTATATATTCTTAATTACATGGCTTTGAACACGTTTATCTGAACCTCAAGGAGAACTCCTGAAGCTCCATATTGGAGCAGTCATGACATTTATGCCAGGCTACACATAATAAAAAGAAAGAGTTTTGTAATTGTGCAGATGAAGTGCTTCAGGAGGACTTTCTCATTTTTCCAGGTGCTGCTTGGTATCTGCAGGATCAGGTCCAGGCTTTTAATAGAAGCTGCTTCGCTAAGCTGTGGAAGATCCTTACACAGCAATGTTAGAGGAAGCAAGCAGTCATTATTTATTTATAGGTATCTTTTTTTATTTATTTAAAGGCCAGATATAAAGCTAAATAATAATGCTGTGATAACATGAACATTGAGGTTAAAATGTTTGGGTGCCCCGGTTTGATCACATTTTGTTGATTCTACAAAAGACAGACAGCCTCTCCAGCATCACTGCTATTTTCAGAAATCAGAGCCAACAACGTTTTCTGTAGAAGCTGAACATCATGTTATCGTTTCTCTAGTTTACTTTCAGTCGAAAATATTCTTACAGCTTATTTAAAACCCACATTAATAATTTCATTTAAGACTTGTGTGGCCAAAACCTTAATCGGCCTGGCTATAGGCTGTTCACCGACTGGAGCTGATTATAGAGGTGGAGATTGTTCTCGATTCCAAAAGATTACATAAACATGCACAGCATTTAGCACACGCTATTATCCGTGTTGTGTGTTTAAACTGTGTTTAGGCTGTGTGTTTATGCTGTGTGTTTAAACTGTGTGTTTAAACTGTGTGTTTAGGTTGTGTGTTTAAACTGTGTTTAAACTGTGTGTTTAGGATGTGTGTTTAAACTGTGTGTTTAAACTGTGTGTTTAGGCTGTGTGTTTAGACTGTGTGTTTAATCTGTGTTTAGGCTGTGTGTTTAAACTGTGTGTTTAATCTGTGTGTTTAGGATGTGTGTTTAGGCTGTGTTTTTAGGTTGTGTGTTTAGGCTGTATGTTTATGCTGTGTGTTTAAACTGTGTGTTTAGGATGTGTGTTTAAACTGTGTGTTTAGGCTGCGTGTTTAGGTTGTGTGTTTAAACTGTGTGTTTAGGCTGCGTGTTTAGGTTGTGTGTTTAAACTGTGTGTTTAGGCTAAGTGTTTAGGCTGTGTGTTTAGGCTGCGTGTTTAAACTGTGTGTTTAGGCTGAGTGTTTAGGCTGTGTGTTTAGGCTGTGTGTTTAAACTGTGTGTTCAGGCTGTGTGTTCAGGCTGTGTGTTTAGGCTGTGTGTTTAGGCTGTGTGTTTAGGCTGTGTGTTTAGGATGTGTGTTTAGGCTGTGTGTTTAGGATGTGTGTTTAGGCTGTGTGTTTAGGCTGTGTGTTTAGGATGTGTGTTTAGGTTGTGTGTTTAGGCTGTGTGTTTAGGCTGTGTGTTTAGGCTAAGTGTTTAGGATGTGTGTTTAGGATGTGTGTTTATGCTGTGTGTTTAGGATGTGTGTTTAGGCTGTGTGTTTAGGCTGTGTTTAGGTTGTGTGTTTAGGCTAAGTGTGTACGATGTGTGTTTAGGATGTGTGTTTAGGCTGTGTGTTTAGGATGTGTGTTTAGGCTGTATGTTTAGGCTGTGTGTTAAGGCTGTGTGTTTAGGCTAAGTGTTTAGGATGTGTGTTTATGCTGTGTGTTTAGGATGTGTGTTTAGGCTGTGTGTTTAGGCTGTGTTTAGGTTGTG
>JAUZST010012261.1:0-11534 GCA_034779995.1 Parotocinclus haroldoi
GCTGCCCTGGTGCCGCAGCAGAGTCTGGGTGCAGATCATGTTGTCCATGCTCCACACCTGCACAGGTACAATCATCAATGCACAAAAGAGGTGGCACAAATCCCCATATTTCACACCCCAAACCCAAGCCTTGTCCTACCCTGAGAGAGCGATCATAGGAGGCACTGAACACTTTGGTCTGATCGGGTGTTGAGATGACAGCCAGGGCATACACTGTGCCCACGTGGCCTGTCAGTGTCCGCACCTGCTCTTTTGACTCAATGTCCCAAACCTTATTCACAAGGAAAGAGGACAAATCAAAGATAACAAGATTGGAATAAAGTTATATAGAGACTCACTCCCACCTTCTCCCCTGCTGTTTCCTGGCAAAGTGACTGTAGATGATTCAGGAGGAAGGTTGGTCATAGCAGACACTGGGCATCACAGGATTTTGGTTACTCGTAAAAATGGACAAATTCTACACACTATTGGAGGTAAGGGTATTTTTTAAGTTTGTCACAGTAATTTTAGTTTAGTAGAGGATGTTTGCTGGGCCTACTAGTATAATTGCATATATATAGTATAATATGAATTACTTCAATTGCGTTTATTCTGATGTAATTGTTATATTCTAGGGGTTTTGTATACATTTTTTTCTAATGGTAAATTTTACAGCCTCAATATAGATAATGTAATTCTATTTGCGCAACCGAGAAATGAAGCATAATATAACAGCATAATGACGTTACAACATTATCAACGTTTTATCAGTTTCAATTCCCTTTCAAATATTATTCTTCAACTTGTAGCATAAACAACGCTAGTTTGAAGCTAACGATAAGGCTCGAGCGCGGGTGTTTATGGGTACTGTAGTTTTTCATAAGACGTCCCGCAACTCCCTAATAATTCAGGAGCATTGTTGCAATAAAGTAAGTCAAAGTTCGAGGGCAAACTCGCCACTTTTGCTACAAACGTCGAGGGTTTCGTAGGTAAAAAGTGTTACAAACGAGTGTAGACTGAATGTGCTGCTTTATAAATAAACAAACAAAGCAAATATGTCGTATTCTGGACATTTCCCCCGTAATTCCACGACGAAATAAACGCTGAGTGATCATTATGATCACTGAGAAATTCTCTAAGAAATCAGTTATCACAGCGTATCGCTGCAGTGTCTCGGTCCTGTCAATAGTGGGCGCTACGCTGAAGTCTCGTATTAACTCGCGAGAGTTCTGACTCTTCCCTCCTCTTTACGCTCTCCTCCAAGATGGTAGGTACTGTTTAGCTTTTCTCGTATCGCGGCTTCACTTGAAATCTCGATCCATCTTGTGTTTCTCCATCCCGAATTCAACATGTAGTGATGCTGTATTATAAAGCAGGTCCTAAAGTTGGATTTCTCTGGTGTTTGGAGTGGATTGAATCTCTGTAAGAGGCGGATTTAGTGCTAGAGTGATATGAGGCCGCTCTTCTAATGGCGTGTTCGTTAGAGTCTAGGTTATTCTCTGTAAACTCTCTTTTAATGTCCCATTTAAATCTTAAGTGATGCTGTTTAAGATCTGAAACGTGGCCGTAAAATCGGATAAACGTTTACTCAGTCGGTCCGTGTACGTTTTGTGTTTGTTGGTGACGTTTAAAGGTTTATCTAATGAAGAATAAAGTAGATTTGTTTTATGTTTGCATGGCGCTCCTAGTGCACTGTGGCTATTTTATATGTTTATTATTGGGTGTTTAGACACGGCAACGTGACCTTATGGTGCTTTTATATCACTCGTAGATATTATCTAGCTTTAAACTCATTCTCTTTAGGTAAAGTGATTTAATGGGATAGTTTTGCTTCTTTGTGTTTAACTTTATATGTGTAATAACTCCATTATTTGAGTGGTATTTTATTTGGTGATGTAAGAGTCACACAAAATGTAAATATTGGTTTAGAAGTTGAGAAGAGTTGCTAAAATGTTTTAGTAATGATTGGTGATTTTATTTAAATTTAGTTGCCCTTGTACGGTCCGGTCCGGTCGCCCTCCCGGGCAGGCCCTCGTACGGTCCGGTCCGGTCGCCCTCCCGGGCAGGCCCTCGTACGGTCCGGTCCGGTCGCCCTCCCGGGCAGGCACCTCGTACGGTCCGGTCCGATCAAACCAAAGTCAAATCGTTGATCGAATCGGACCTGCTCATAAATGTGGTTCCAAACCCCTGTGGTGACAGTGGCAAGGAAAGTCCTCCTAACTCTTGGAAGGAAGAAATATTCGGAGAACAAAAGGCAGTTTAGCTCTAAGTTGTTCTAGGGTTTCTTATGTGGGAGAATATTTGCCTCCTTGTTCGCTTGATCCAGCAGTTCTAAGAACTAGGAAAAGGTTCCCCCCCCTCGAGACTTAAAGGACCCAGACCTTCTTGGGTTCCAGCCTATAAGCAACGTCAATCCTGTTTCCAGTTTGGATTTGATGCTTTGCTTTTTGACTTTGTTTGTGGTACTTCCTTTTGAGGCGGCTGAACAGAGCTGCTGAGGTACAGTTACTAGTCCTCTCGTTCTGGTGCTGTCTGGCTTTCGCCTTTCTCATTTTGGCGCTTCCTTTTGAGGCGGTTGAACGGGTTTGTCTGCGGGAGGCGTTTTTGTTCCGGGGGGAGGGACTAAAACCGGCCCATCATGGTGTGCTTTTCGGGTATAAATAATGGAATATAATTTATTCCAGTTTTCTGTACTATTTGAAACACTAATAACCTTCCCATGGAATGAAATGGGGCTCTTTAGAACGCTGGTTGTATTTGTAAGCACCGGCGACATCTGCTGTTCAGAAATGGAACTGCATTTAACACACAAAAAGAAAACAAGTTAAGCTACTGTTTAATTTTCCTTTCCTTTTCTGTTCTGATTTCGTCTCTGCCAGTCCCAATGAGAACTCAAATACGATCCTTTTAAGATTAGAATCATTTCCAGTTGTTTACGGGTGTAAGTTTGGAATCGCACTCGACTGATGGATCTTCTCTTTTAGCCTACTAGGAATACCAAGACCAGAAAGCTCCGTGGCCACGTCAGCCATGGACACGGCCGCATCGGTGAGTGTTTCATATTTAACCTTTACCTCACCTTTATAGTGTGTGTGTGAGATTCTGATCGTGTGTGTGTGTGTGTGTGTGTGTGTAGGTAAGCACAGGAAGCATCCTGGAGGTCGGGGTAATGCCGGTGGTCTGCATCACCACAGAATCAACTTTGACAAATAGTAAGAGCCTTCAGAATTTATATTGTCTCTGTCATGAGAGCAAAAGTATTGGGACACTTAATACAGAGGTTTCATTCTGGGCAGTGGGGAAGCTTTTATTATTTTGAGAATGGGTAACGCCACAAAGCGCGGGGGCACCCCGTGCTGAGGGAGGGGCACTAACCAATGAGCTAAACTAAGTAACCGGCGCTGTGCTGCAGGGGTTTAACCAATAACGACAAGTCCCGTCATGAAGAAACAACAAAAAAAAAATAACATCGTCATATCCTGTACTTAAAGATCAAAAGAAATACTCGGATACGAGAGAATAAAACGTCTTTTTTCCTCTTAGCCAAGAATTTGGAGGAAGGGGGGGAGGGAATGTTTAAAAACAAAAAAAAAAGTTAGCTGGGAATGTGAAAGGGAAAAAAAGAGGGTGTGACTTTTTAATGTTTTTTTTTTTTTTTAATGTTTTAAAAGACCCCTGATGATTTGAGTGATTTTGCCGTGTCGTTTTGTGACCCCTGTTTTTTTATTTATTAATTAATTTATTTTGAAGCCACCCTGGTTATTTTGGGAAGGTGGGCATGAGGCACTACCACCTGAAGAGGAACACCATCTTCTGCCCCACCATCAACCTCGATAAAATCTGGACTCTGGTCAGCGAGCAAACCAGGCTCAACCACGCCGGCAAACCCGACGGCCCCGCCCCCGTCATCGACGTCGTCCGGGCTGTGAGTGTCTTTCTCTCACACACACACACACACACACACATCGTCACAGCATACTGTTACACCCGGACTGTTTTGTTTGTTTTTGTTTAAAATGAAATCCTCCGGGTGAGTTAGTTTTTGGGGGAGGGGGGAGGGTGAAGTCGTTTTAATTTGCTAACGTTTCTCAGAAAGTAATCTGTAAAGAAATAAAAGGTTCCCATAAATAGCAGTGCCGACATCTTTAACAAAATAAAAAACTAAAGCGCTTGAATATTGAGCTTTCCTGAGAATCGTAATCTTAATGTTTATTTGCGTCACCACTGTTACTGATAAAGGCTCCACGGCTGCGGCGCACGGAATCGACAGACATGGCAACCCAGGGCAGTTGTACTGCCTTCTGCGATTCCTCTGCGTTTCTCGTTTGTTGTTGTTCCCCCGTCTGTGACCCCCAAAAACAGCCCAGTCATGCTCTCATCAGAGCTCACGTAACCCCGATTTAAACACAGAATGTCCGTGTCGACCCGAGTCAAAGTCCGGACCTTAATCTGATAGTTGTATTGTTGTAAGTAGGGTTTTTTTGGGTGTGTTTCAGGGTTACTTTAAGGTCCTGGGGAAGGGTAAGCTGCCCAAACAGCCCGTCATCGTCAAGGCCAAATTCTTCAGCCGGCGAGCAGAGGAAAAGATCAAGGGCGTGGGCGGAGCTTGTGTGCTCACCGCCTGAGGGCTTTGCTGTTTTTGCAAAATAAATCGATGTTAAAAAAGGTTTTTTGTGCTTCGTTCTTTATTATTATTATTATTATTATTAATGTTATGGTTTAGTCGGTTATAGAGCCCCCTCTGGTGGTGGGAGTGTAAACTGTAACGGTGTAAGATTTAAAAACCCTTTAAATGATAGATATTTACATTAATATTTAAGATTGAAGAGTCTAATCTCAAACACCAAAGGTTAATCCAGTTGCTGTGACCGTAAAGTTGTTTATTTCTGTTTTTCTGTGCTGTAGATGAAAAACGGACTGGTTTAACCCTACAGTTATGCCTCAGTGCTAGTTTATTTATTTATATATATTTAATCCCAAACGGGCGATAGTTTATTAGCTTAACAGGCTATAGTTCATTATTAGAGGAATAAGAGATTAATTCAGATCATGCAGTTTTTAAAACGGAAGATTTAAGTGGCGTTAATGTTAATAATATTTTTGTCCACGGTGTGTCGCTGTTTCTCCATTTTTATACCTGCTCTTAACTCGGGATGCAGTAATATTCAGTCCTATAATAGCGATGTAAAGTTATTTTATGAATAAATCCCATCATTAAACGTTACCTTCAACCATGGTTCTTTTCCTTTAAAAAAAAAAGAGGCTTTATTCATGTATTAAATGTTTTGGAACTAAAGTCAGGGACATAAAAACGAGCTCGATTACAGAAGGGTGTAAAGAAAAGAAAACCCCAGGCAAAAGATGATGGACTCGGAAAAAATCTTTAAGGGAATTGTTTAATTCTGTAGAATTTTTTTTTTTTCTTTTCAAAAATTAAAAGCATCTGACCTTAAGAAGACTAAATATAATTTAGAAAAATATAATTGTTGTTTTTAGATCAAGTTGAGGGGGAATAATATGGAATGACTAAATGAATTATAAATGATGATAATTTCGTAATTAGGCTAAAGTGCTGCATCGTTAGCGCTTCGTTTCAGCGCCTCTCGACAGTCCAATACTGTAACCTTTGTTTATAGAAAACTGGCGTCTCCACCGTGCCTTTACCTCACATGCAGCCCCATGTCATCTGGTGGTTTTGCATGTTCTCCTCATTCAGTCATCTTCATAAATTTCAGTGCACCGGCACCAAGCGGACGTTCCAGCATCACCACCTTGCCCGATGGGGAGTCACGATTCGTTGTCCTCCACAGTCTACGCTTGCTGTACTTTAGACCACTGTAATCTGGCTCTGTTGTGTTTTTGTCTTAATGTTGGGTTTTGTTTGGTTTTTTTTCTGGATTTAATCTCATTACAGACTGACGCCTGGCCCCGCCCACTTGCATCTTATTAGTTTTGTTGTGTTTTCTTTGTTTTAACACGTTTTCTTAGGTCTCACCTTCCCTTTTACAACCTTTTTAAAAAAAATGATGAACATTTCTTTAGAAAATGCTAGAATAGAAAGATCTTCCTCCCCGAGTGCTCGTTCCATCGTCAGAGATAAAGCAGGGCTTTTTAGCGTCCGGGCTAAAAATATAAAAGGTGAAGGCAAACAGAAGAGAAATAAATAAGGAATTACTTTATTCTGCAATTCTTTTTAAAATGTCCTAATTTATAACCCTGATAAATCAGACTATAGCAAAATACGGATTTGAGTTTTTGAGAATTGTATAAAGCATTTTGTTTTAAATAAACGTCATGAAACGTTACGTGCCCCTTTAGCTAGTCCCCCCCACCACCACCACCAAAAAAACCCTAAATTATGAACTTAAAAAGAAAACGAAGGGAAGAGTTTAACAGTAGATAAAAGGTTCTAGAGAAAGAAATAATTAAAAGCTTGTGTTCATAGAAAGGAATGGTTTAAGGAAAGCCTCATAAAACAGAAAAAAACCAAAGTGTGTAAAGTAAATAATGTGATTTTAATCCCATTAGAGTAAAAAGTCAGACTACAGGAACGTGTAAGGACTATTTGAGATTTTGTGCATTTCTTACACATTTGTTTTCTTCCCAAACCCACTAATGAATGTAATTAATAATAAAAAAGGGAAATGCTGCACAGACTTGGTAAGAGATGAAACGCAGCGCTGAAACTACTGACATTGAAACGATTGAAACCGCCACTGGGGGCGCTGTTTCACCACGGTTTAATCTTTCAGGAACGTGAGAGCGATATTATGGTTCATATTTATTCCGAATGTATTTGAATGATCTGTTCTTTCCACAACACGCAGCAGGTTTTCTTATCGGCTTTAAAGAATACGTTTATACTCCTACTCCACTGGGTGTCGCTGTTTCTCCTGCACAGCACTTTAAAGGATTCAATCATACAGGGAGGCGGAGCAAGCCATTAAGTTCTGATCTTTATTAACTCCACAACTTTTGTTAATATAACAAAATAACGCTAAAGCATACAAAATCCGTAACACACACACACACACACAGGGAGAGGTGTTTAACTGTTTATCATTTACACACGGCGGCTGGAACTAAGAAACACAAAGATAAAGTGCAGTTTAAGCCTTAATACTAGAATCAAATCCACTAAAGGTCACAGACGGGCGTTTCTATAGTAACACTGCGGCTTCCTCAATATTCCCTTAGGTTTCCGGGGTTGCCAGATCTTTACGAAACTGCGTCACGTTTGCGGGACGAGTGCTGGGCCGAGTGGAAGTGAACAAAGGGGACGAGGGGTGGAGTTTAGGGTACGGTGATGTGGTAGGGGCTCCCCGGGACCGACTCGTCACCCCATTTGACTATAACGGTGTAGTTCCCCTTTTCCTTCACCGTGTACGTCACGTTATAGAGCTTCGAACCCAAGTGCTTCACGTAAACGTCCTCACAGGGCGTCCTGGGACCGTGCACGCCCACCATCAGCATGTTCGTACCTGCAACACACCCCATTCATTCATTCATTCATTCATTCAAAAAAAAAAAAACTATTAATGAAGAGATGAAGGAAAACTCCTTAAAAAAAAGGATGGAAACAAAGTAAAAAGTCTGAATAGGATAAATAAAAAAAAGTAAAATCTCTGAGGAATGATGGTTTGAGTGTGTATGATGAGAAAGAAAGGAAGGATTCAGGCACCAAAAGCAAAAGAAAGATATATATATATATATATATATATATGTATATAAAATGTAAGAATAATGTGAGACTAAAATAAGAACGGCTTACAGAACGAAATGAGGAATTAAAGAAAAGGTCCAGCAGGAGGAAGAGAATAACAGAGAGACAAAGAGAAAAAGGGGAGAATATGGAAAAAGAGAAAGGGACTTAAATTAAGGGAAAGGGAATAAAAACGAAATATCAAAAGCAACTAAAAGGCAGAACGAATGGAACAGAAAGCAGAAAGAAAAGAGCAGAAAATGTTTGGCGAATTCTGATAAATAACGTTTAAAGGCTTTTATTCTGGCAGTTTTATGGTTTCTAAATGAATTTGGAACACAGCCGCTCAGCAACAAAAGGTCACCTGTCTGAGGTCAGATGGTTCCATCCTATGGTTCCCCCTGTGCTAAATCTTCATCATCATCATCAGACTCAGAGTTTCTATAAGAACTGTTTATTATACAGAACATAAACACTAATATATCAATTAATTAATAAGCCTTCATTTATTAATCAATAAAGAAATCGGGTCTGGTTTATAATTTAGAATTCTGTTATTAAGTACCAGGAACCAAACTACAGGATCCTGTTCTGATTGAAATAAGATCATGATCTGAAGCTCTTAATGAGAAGCTTGTACGAGTCTGAATCGTTAAAGTCGGAGTTTGTAGATCACGAGCGGCTCGGTCGGGTTTAAGCCGGACTTAACAGATCCAGGAACGAAGCTCCGATCGGCCGCGGACGGCGTTTGAGAGAAAGACGGCGAGTTTAAAGACGGGGGAACGACGTGCTGGAGAAAATCAGAAAGAAAAGAAGGATCTGATGGAAGAGAGGAAGCTGCTGATGCTGTATAAGCGTCCCGTAACATTTCTGACTGATCCCCAACATCAAAACCAGCTACAAGACGAACCTCGACTCGTTGGACGGATCATCAGGCTCCTCGTTAAGAGCTGCATTTCAATCCAAACCTTAATAATAATAAATGTTAGCAGTGCATAAGAGCGGCGTCTCACCCCACAGAGCCATGTAGATGGAGAAGAAGACCGTGGCTGGGTTATCGAAGAGGTGACTGGCTCTGGCCGTCCCACACGCCGAACTCAGGTTCCAAAATCCACAGACCCGGTCACACAGCGGGCACATGGTGATGTTCCTCCGACCATCACAGATCTCCATGCTGAGGACGAAAGCAAAACGAACAACAACTACATTTCGTTAAAGCTGAAAAAAAAGGAATCAAGAAAGGGACAGAGACCACGGGCCAAAACGTTCTGTAACGGTTCTCTCTACCTGCCATGTGCTGAGGCGGTGTGAAGACACACACACACACACACACACACACACACACACACACCATGGATCTGATGGACGCTGCAGGAGGTTGGTGAAGGTGTGAACGCTTTTTCACACAGAACAATAGAGCCTCGTCTATAAAGCTCCAGGATTAATCTGTAATTAACGAAGCTGTTTTTTCAAATCTGAGCATTTGGGACGGTTGAGAAAATTCCCTTAGTCGTTCATCAACTCAGTTCGTCAGAAAACCACTTGCTTTTGTACGGCCGGGTGATGATATCCTGATCCCGACACACTCCAGATACACAGCCTTACAGATTTACTTCTGCTGCACTGAGTGTGTGTGTGTGTGTGTGTGTGTGTGTGTGATTAATGCAGTTTTAATAAATGCAGGAAGTGCAGGTGATTTAAACGGGCAGGTGCAGATAAAAATAAGCCAGATGTTACGTCTCCTTCAGAATCCGTTCCAAAAAATAATCTCTAAACTTATGAAATTAATACATAAACTATATATATATATATATATATATATAAACAATAACACATAAAAATGAAATGAAATGACAGCAAAAACGTCCTAAAAAGGGTTAGGTTTAGGGTTTTTATATCAATTTTAATGTTAGAAATGTTCGAAGCTGAAGTAATAAAACATAATTAATATCTATTTTTCTATATTTTAAGAAGAGGTTTAAGATTTTAAGCATCATTAATTGCCTAATTCAGCTTTTAAAAGCCGTAAATATAAAGCAGAGCACATATAAATGTTTTTTTTTTACATCAGTTTTAACGTTAGGAATGTTTGAAGCTAAAACAAATGCATTTTAACCTTTTAAAAAGGAGATAAAGATTTTAATTAATATTTTTAAGATTAAGATTTTTTTGAAGCTTTTAAAAGCCATGAATATAAAGCAGAACACATAAAAATGAGCCCAAATGAAAGCAAAAACATCTTAAAAGCCTTTTTTTATATCAATTTCCATGTCAGAAATGTTCAAAGCTTTAAAGAAAACAATTTATTTTAACATTTAAAAAAGAAGATTAAGATTTTAAGCATACTTAATTGCCTAATTAAGATTTTAAAAGCCATGAATACAAAGCGGAACACATGAAAATGAAATATAACTAAACAAAAATAAGTTTTAAGGGTTTTTTTTGTAAATAAATAAAAGTTTTTCGGCACAAAAATATTGAAATATTTTTATTTTGTTACATTTTTACCTTACATTTTTCCTAGTTCTTACCACAACAACACATGAAAACTAACACTAACAATAAATGATTAATATTATTGAGTTGATTAATTACAAGCTTTCTCCTTTATAATGCTGCCGTTTAAACGTTTGAGCTTTTAAAGTGTGTAATGTTTACACTCTTAGTTGTTACCGCTGTTTGGATATGAAATATCTTATCTTTTTGTTGTTTCCCTGCTGAAAACGAGCGAGCAGGGAGGCATTAAAAATAAAAAAAAACCCTGCAAATGCACCTTATCATAACTGCTTTAAGATTTAAAAACATCCGAAACCTACTTAAGTATTTAAAATATTAATGTACAGTGTCAAAGAAATAAATGTTCACGTGATAAACATTCATCCCTAAAGATGATATATTTTTAATTTTATATAAACATTTTTTGTGATTGATACTGAATGAATAATACTAATACTATTAGAATAACAATAATAATAATAGGAATAATAGAAAAAAAGCCATTTGTTATGAATGAAGAGAATTCAGACCTGGGAACATCATCATCCACCGTCACACAGCCGTACAGAAACACAAACACTCCCACCAGAGACGCCGGGATCAGCATCTGAGTATAAACCCCCAACCAGGCAAAATACAGTCCGATCTTCTCCCCAAAATATTTCCTGTAAGAAAGAACATCACACATCAGAGACATAAAACACAATCTGAATAATAAACTCATAACAGATTACATTCTAATAATAAACAAAATAAAAATACATCATTACTTCATATAAATATGACATCAACAAATTTAATGTGCAAATATAACATGATCACAACAAAATCATTAAATAATAATGTGTCAAATGACATAATAATAATAACAATAGTAATAATATAAATAATAATAATAACAATAAGAATAATAATGAGAATAATAATAATAATAATAATGAAAATGAGAATAATTATAATAATAATAATGAAAATAATAATAATAACAACAGCAATAATAATAATAACAATAAGAATAATAATGAGAATAATAATAATAATAATAATAATAAGAAAAAGAATAAAAATGAGAATAATAATAATAAAAATAATAATAATAACAACAGCAACAACAATAATAATGATAATAATAATAATGAAAATAATAATAATAAAATAATAATAATAAAAATAATAAAAATAATAATAATAATGAAAATAATAATAATAACAACAATAATAAAAATGAAAATAATAATAATAATAATAATAATAATAATAATAATAATAATAATAAGAAGAAGAAAAAGAATAAAAATGAGAATAATAATAATAAAAATAATAATAATAACAACAGCAACAACAATAATAATGATAA
>JAUZST010012262.1:0-11533 GCA_034779995.1 Parotocinclus haroldoi
TGTGTGTGTGTGTGTGTGTGTGTGTGTGTGTGTGTGTGTGTGTGTGTGTGTGTGTGTGTGTGTGTGTGTGTGGCATTCGGGAGGTTACAGACCTCATTGTAACCTCAGTAGCTTTAGAGTCATTGTAAGAATATCAACATGGAGAATTCTGAGCCAGTGTGTGTGTGTGTGTGTGTGTGTGTGTGTGTGTGTGTGCGTGTTGGTCAAACACTGTGTAACGGAATGGTTGTGAGTGTTTCAGGACTTTACAATTACTTAAAAACAACGAAAAGGCCAGTGTCAGAGAATAAGGCGTGGCCATAAGTCCAAATCCAGCTCTAACTCATGTATCTATTAGTCCTAGTGAAGGGGGTGTGGCCTCTGTACCTGTCAGTCCTACAGGAGGTGTGGCCTCTGTACCTGTCATTTTCAGAAAAGGAGGTGTGGCCTCTCTACCTGTCATTTTCAGAGAAGGAGGCGTGGCCTCTGTTCCTGTCAGTCCTACAGGAGGTGTGGCCTCTCTATCTGTCATTTTCCGAGAAGGAGGCGTGGCCTCTGTTCCTGTCAGTCAGTGTTTTTTTCTGTAGGCTTTAGATTTCACATGTTATTGCTCATTGAATTAGCTTCGACATTGTATCGTCACCAGAGGGAGCATTGTGTCGTCTTGTAGCACTGTATAGTCTCATAGCAAAAATTGTGTCGTCTCGTAGCGAACATTGTGTCGTCTCGTAGCTAGCACTGTATTGTCTCGTAGCAAACATTGTGTCGTCTCGTAGCGAACATTGTGTCGTCTCGTAGCTAGCACTGTATCGTCTCGTAGCGAGCACTGTATCGTCTCGTAGCAAATATTGTGTCGTCTCGTAGTGAGCACTGTATCGTCTCGTAGCTAGCACTGTATTATCTCGTAGCTAGCACTGTATCATCTCGTAGTTAGCACTGTATCATCTCGTAGCTAGCACTGTATCGTCTCGTAGCTAGCACTGTATCGTCTCGTAGCAAACATTGTGTCGTCTCGTAGCTAGCACTGTATCGTCTCGTAGCGAGCACTGTATCGTCTCGTAGCTAGCACTGTATCATCTCGTAGCTAGCACTGTATTGTCTCGTAGCTAGCACTGTATCGTCTCGTAGCTAGCACTGTATCATCTCGTAGCTAGCACTGTATCGTCTCGTAGCAAGCACTGTATAATCTCGTAGCTAGCACTGTATCATCTCGTAGCGAGCATTGTGTCATCTCGTAGCAAACATTGTGTTGTCTCGTAGCGAGCACTGTATCGTCTCGTAGCTAGCATTGTGTCGTCTCGTAGCAAACATTGTGTCGTCTTGTAGCAAACATTGTATCGTCTCGTAGCGAGCATTGTATCGTCTCGTAGCTAGCACTGTATCGTCTCGTAGCTAGCACTGTATCGTCTCGTAGCTAGCACTGTATCGTCTCGTAGCTAGCACTGTATCATCTCGTAGCTAGCACTGTATCGTCTCGTAGCGAGCATTGTGTCGTCTCGTAGCAAACATTGTGTCGTCTTGTAGCAAACATTGTATCGTCTCACACTTTAAAGCTTTGAGTTATGATTCCTTGGCCGCAGAGAGATGAAACAGCAAGAGACGGAGCGAGACGAGGGAACTGCTGGAGTAAAGAGACGAAAAACAAGAAGCGACAGAAGCTAAAACTGCTTTTCCTGCCCAAACGCAGAACGAGGCGTCGCGGTAAACTGTTGTTTTGACAGCACGTCACTTCAGCAGCGCCGAGAGAAGCGGGCAGAAGCGGGCATGTGTCTGCGCCAGCGCGGGTGCGCATGCGGGCGGGTTTGCTGATGCGATCTTTAGCGAGACCCTAAGGCTATTGTCATAAAACTCAGCAGCGCTAACAGACGCCGCTAATTCAGCTGTCAGCCGCCTGATAGCAGAGTGCACCGAGTGCCATTTTAACTGAAGCAGCTAATAGGGCCGTTTACAGGCAGAACGCTGCTCGAGTGTGCTTCTGTCGAGAACAGCAACGAGAGATTACACTCTGATTCATCATCTTAACTCCTCTCTCCCTCTCTCTCACACACACACACACACACACACACACAGTCAGGCGGTGCATATTAGATTAATCAGCTTTAAACCAAATCCACACTATCTGGTTAATTTAAGCAGGATAAGCAGTGATTTAAGGGATAATCCTGAAACTGGCACTCATCTTAAATCCCCCAAACACTTCAACAAGCTCTCTGATTCCAGTTCTTACCCCACACCCATCCAACACACCGCCACTACCACCGTTATTACCCCTAATAAAACAGGTAACGGAAATAAGCGTACAGGATTTTCATTCCTTTAAAAAGCCTAAGATCACAAAGATTTAAATAAAAGAGGCTTTCTATTTTCGGTTCTAAGCATTGTTCTGTTATGTGCTATATTCCTCAAACAACAAATCTGACGGTGGCTTAAGACTTTTGCACAGGCCAGGCCAGTACCCGTACCCTCTTCTTCCACAGTCATGCCTTCGTCACGTGAGCAGCATGTGGTTTTGTTCGGGTTTTGTCTTGTCGGAAAAAGCATGGACGTCCCCGGAAAAGATGTCGTCCGATTTTTACGTTGAATTTACGTTGCTCTGAAATCTCGCTGTACTTTCCCGCATTAATGCTGCATCGCAGAAGTGTAAATGACCTTAACCAAGGGTCCGGACCCCACCCCGTACCATGAGAGGGCCTTGCTTTTGGACTTGTTCCTCATAACAGTCTGGATGGTTCCTTTTCTGTCTTTGGTCCAGAGCCATGTCTCAATTCCTCCAAAAACAACAAGATCTGGAATCCTGATTGGTCTGAGCACATTCCATGGTGACGGTCCATCCTAGATGCCTCCGAGCCCAGGGAAGTGGGCGGAGCCTCTGGGCGGTACAGTAAAGTTCTGTACAATAACGTTTTAAGCGGTATTTATGAATGCAAGTCTGGATTGTAGAGCTTGATAAAAGGTTTGCTAAAGTAATCCCACGTGCTCTTATCAGATATCGATGAACTGCTCTTCTGTAATTCTTCTGTTCTTGCTGTAATGCCGTCTGAGGGAGCGGAGAGAGATCACCCCTCCAGTTTGAGCTTGTTCCCTTACCCTTTATGCGCTGAAATTCCTCCAGATTCGGAAGCGTTGAATGATATTACGCTCTGTAGAGGGAGGGATATGAACATCCATTATTTTTAATCATTTCAATCATGTTCTCGCACGTTGGTTGACAGTCTGGAGATCCTCCGAACATCTTCGCTCTTCAAACGCTCAGCCTTTAGTGGATGCTGTTTTTGTACCAAATCATGATTGCAATCACCTGTTTCAGTCCCATAGTTGTTTTTTTTAAGGTCTTGAAGGTCTGAAATGCAGGAATCCATGTTTATTCACAAATCAAACGAAGTTCCCAGAAAAAAAGTTGTTTTATTTACTATAATTCTATCGTATTAACTATTGTTCTCTGTTTCTGTACAGGTAATTCTATAGCTATAGTCCTATTCGCTAGGGGACAGCAGTGTTGTGGTGTTACGTGATTTTGTGTTGTTGTCTCTGTGGATGCAGATGAACTGGAGGGTGTGGGTCAAACATTCAAACCTGAATGAGTTGGCACAGTAGGAATTTTAGGATTAGGGATCCGACTTGTTTTTAACCCCATCCACGTCTCTGACTCTTTATCATATAACAGTTTTGACCCTTGAGCTCCCTGTGGGACCGAGAAGCGCTCGAGGTCGCGAGGAGGGAACTTTTACTTCTGAACCAGAACCAAACTTCACCGCCAGAGCGCCAAGGGAACCTGGGTGAGTAAAGAGTGACACCTGGTGGTGGAACGTGGCACAGCAAGGGTTTGGGGATTTGGTGTGACGCCACTTTTCTGACTGAAACATAGAATTTCTGGAAGGTCTGTTTTGCGGAAGGTCGTGGCGGTTCGTTGTGAGGTATTTTGAAAGCCTTACTTGGGCCCTTTGGGCTTCTTTGTTTTGGAGTGTCGTATCTTCATGTTTGTCGGAGAAACTATTCAGGATTTTGGACGGGTGCCGTGGTTGGCTTTAAGGCTCTTTGGTTAAATATTTGTCCGTAGTTAGGAGTCTGGGTTATTGGTTTGGTTTTGGGATAGCAGGTTAGGAGACTGTTGGTTGGGTGTTGGGGTTAGGGAAGGGAAACGGGGTTTTTTTTCTTCTGGAATTTGGAGGATATTTGGGATAAGCGGAGTTTGACAACACGGGGAGTTTTGGGTTGCAGTTCAGTTCTGGGTACCCAATCAATACCAGTACCCAAACAGTTTTAAAGGGCTGTTTAGTGGTACTGTGTGCTTTTGAGGGGGCAGGGACCTTTACTTGTAATATGGTGTTTAATTTATATTTGGCAGACAGTGAAGGGAAAATCGGCTGGCCTACTTTTAGAACGGGGTGGTCGAACACGTTTTCGAGAACATGAATCCAAGCACCCAAGTGGTAAGTTTAACCCAGGGCGGCGTCCTGGCCCAGCCTCTGCCTGTGCGGAGTTTGCATGTTCTCCTAGCATCTGTCTGGGTTGGATAACGTGTAGCACTCACTGTGAGCTCGTGTTAGTGCATGTGCCATGTCATATACTGGCATTTAGTATTAGCAGGGTTGGCTCGATACCGTTCTTTATGCCCGATACCGATATTGATACGGCTACCGATATCACACCGCTTAAAACGCTGCCGCTGCACTCGGCTCTTTCACTTTGATCCTCCTTGAGCTTAAAATATCTCCACGCAGCTGCTAGCTAACGGTTTTAACTCGAGTCCCGGCTATCGCTCACGTGACGCGTCTCTGCTTACGCCGTGTCGTCCAAATCGTAGTAAAGCGCAAACGTGACGGGGAAGATATCGGATTAAACTGCCCCCCCCCCACTCCCCTCGCCCCATTCGATCTCCGATCCAGTGATTTTGCCACATATCGGATCGATACCGATACAGAATATCGGATCGGTACAGCCCTAGTATTTAGTGGGGTTTATACGTACTGGTTTGTTCTGGAGGTCTGGTGTATGAGGTTTTTTGGGGGATATGAAGATCAGAGGGCATATGGGGGTCAGGATGTAGGGGGAGTTAGAAGGTTCTAGGGTTCTAGGGCCCAACTCTTTTGGTCCGCCATGGCAGCTCACGCGATTCAGAGGCTGCCTTTAACCCATCCCTCATCTCCATTCATGTCCTGCCCTGCTTAATCGGGTCTACATCAGAACAGAAAATGACTGCATTTAGTCTGACTGACTGCCAAATCACACCTAGATGGAATGAGGTGGAACGATTTTGTTTTGGGTCTGATCAGGTGGGACAGAATCGTGTGACATGATCCGCCAACCACAGCACGGGACGTCACCGATTATTCGAAGCTTTAGCGATATTCGCACTGTTCTACCTCATCCCATCCCTACCCTCATCATAGTAAAACTATTTGGATTGAGGACTTTTTCCATTCAGCTTTTTCTTTGCGTTTATCAAAATTCACACAAAAAAAATGGTGAAAATGGAAAAACCCGCCTGGGAGTCGGTTTGTTTTGATCTTTAGGTACTTTAGGTAGGAGATTAGGATTAGGAGGAAGATCAAATTTTGGACCAGTGCTACTTCGTGTGGTTGGGAAGATCGAACCTGTAAAAAAAAAAAAAACGAAAAAAGAGTGTCGGGTTCAAAAATGAACCCCAAACTGGGCGCCATTAGAGAACCTCGTGTATCTTCTCGTGTTGGCACGTGTTGGCACTTTTTAGGCATCGAAGTCAACTCTTATCAAATCTCTTTTTGCTGTCCGTTTATCGCTTGTCCTTCAGTGCAGCCTGAGAGAGTCAAAAACCAACAACAGCGACATCTGGGGGTTAAAGAGTCATCTGCAGATTTCCAAAACCCATCCTCAATCTGTCTTTGGTCTCTCTCGACCTCTTAAGAAACTAAAACTTTTGAAAAAAAAAGAAACTAATTAAGAAATGAATTAAAAATGTATTTTACATATGATTAAGTGAATACAGAGAGCATTATTTTATATATAACTGAAACAGTTTTAAGCTTATTAAATATAAATGTGTAATCTAAATGTACTAATACTAATAGAAACACAGGGCATTTACACTAATTACTAATTAACACTACTCTGTAATTAAACTGAATTCGAAACAAAATTCATACAAAGAAAAGAAAAACATGGATTTACAGGCCAATTGAAATGAAACTGAACACACCTGTGAATTCATTTTCAGTTTTTTCGTACAAACGGAACACGTGTTTTCTTAAGAATAACCGAAATACAACAGCTCCGGAGGTCCCCGGGTTCAGACCCAGCCTGTGTGGAGTTGGTATGTTCTCCCCTAAAATTAAATAAAGTCGTAAAAATGAAAAGCAAACAGCTAATAGAGCTTTAACACGAACGAGATCAAATAAAAGGCAGATCGGAGTCTGGAATCTAAAAGAAACAAATAGAAATGTACAAAAAAAAAAACAATTACAAAACAAAGCAGATGGGAGTGTCTGTCTGATTTAAAAAAATAAATTTCATTTAAATAAATGAAGGGGGAAAAAACATTAGCTAATAAAATAGACTTAAAATAAAGCTGGAATGAAAGGAAAGGAAAGAGTAACTTTTTGGTTTTCCCGAAGGTAAAAAAAAAAAGAAAAGACATGAAAAAAGAAATTTTAAAACATAATTCATTGATTAATTAAAGGCAGATTCGAATCAATTTTAGGTTTTTCTGATAACAAGAGCCAGACACACTGTCCTTTAAGTCTGAAATACATTTTAGCAAAAAGTTTAGAATGATTTCTTCTTAAGAACTTAAACAAAAACTTAAAAATAAAGTAAAAGTCGTTTTATGCGAATGTTAACGCTCCTGTGAGTTATGAAGGAATTATATAAAAAATAGGAAAAGTCCTGTGTGTATTTATTAGGCCAAGCTATACACAATTGTGTGTGTGTGTGTGTGTGTGTGTGTGTGTGTGTGTGTGAAATGGTATGGAGGCTTCTCTATGCTAGTTATGTGTGTATGTATGCATCTCTGGGGTTTACTGCGAATTATTTGCACTGTGTGTGTGTGTGTGTGTGGGTTATGAGTTTGGGCCTAGCGTGATTGAATCTCTGGAGACTGGTGTCAGACTGTCAGGCCTGAACTCTAGCACAGCCTGCCCGCCCTCGCTCTCGCTCTCAGACGACACAAAAACAGCGAGTGTGTGTGTGTGTGTGTGTGTGTGTGTGTGTGTGTGTGTGTGTGTGTGTGTGTGTGTGAGTGTGAGAGAGGCAGACAGTTTGCTTTGCGAATCCTCTAGTTTTTTTTTTCCCCTCCAGCTCCGAACATGAATCACTTCTAAATTTGCTAAACTTCTCTCTGAACGCAAAACGTCGACGCCAAACACATTTCGCTGTTACTTTTTCCTCCTTTCTTTTTCCTCTCTGTTTTTCTTTCTACACAGAGGCCTCATTCACATTCTGTAGAGCGTGTGTGATTATTAAACGAAGCAGCAGCTTCCAGGAAGGATGCATTAAATATGAGACGATCCAGAGAGCAACGGGAGGGCAGAGGGGACAGAGGCAAGGACAGAGGGGGAACAGGTTAAAAAACATCAACAAAAAAAAAAAAAAAGATCTGACCTGAAGAACCACAAGCAACAAAGCCAGACATGGGGCACAACCACAGAGACAGTGTGTGTGTGTGTGTGTGTGTGTGTGTGTGTGTGTGTGTGTGTGTGTGTGTGTGTGTGTGTGCGCACACTACAGTGCGAGTTATTGTATTAAAAATAATACTAAACTGAAATACAATCGATTTGCTTTTATTGAAGAAATTGTTTTTTTAAATCTAAAAACCCAGATATTAATGAATCACCAAAGCACAGTTTGCATTTAATTAAGCAGTTGTTTTTGTATAATATACTATTTTTTTATTTATTTTTGCCTGGTCGGTTCTGTTGTTTCTTTATAATACACATAACAGTAAAAAAAAAATACAAAGAAAGAGAGTTCATCCGTAATTTTTTTTTTTTTTTGGTTAGTAGTTTTTTAGTTTTTCAGGTGCAGAGATGAAAATGGGAAAGATGGGAAAATAACTTTAAAAAAAAGATCTTTCCAGGCCACATACTTACATAAAAATAAAACTACACTAAAAGACTAGAATACATTTAAATCGTTTACTGTAATAACAACAACAACAACAACAACAAAAAAAGATCCTCCAAAAGCTCATTTAAAATGTAAAAAAAAACCTGTTATTAAGTGAAAAAGCCGTAGTAGGGCTTTTTTTTTTTTAATTATATATTGATCATTTTTTATTTAGCTACAGTTACTGTTTTATTTCAATTTAGTAACACGCTTTTGATGGCAGTCTTTATCAGGAGCGCTTTACTGATTATTAGTCCATTGGAAGCGGTGTGTATTTGCGAAAATGTCAGACAGAATTAAAAAAAAAAACACAAAAAACACTTGCAGCCTTTGGAAATTATGAATTGTTTTAAAAAATAAATTCATAATTAAATTCATCACCTGACCAAAAAAGATATCTCCGTTTTAGACAGATCTCTGAGTTTATTAATTAAATTGCATAAATAATACGCAGTTCAAGTGTATGTTCTCAAAACTGGCGAATGGCTGTGTGTGAGGGAGGCGCGACTGGACAAGGGATCATCCTCTGCTTCCCAGCAATGACCCCTGCCAGTCCAATTGTGCACATAAGGGATGGATTTTAAAATTCGATACGAGACAAATCACTGACGGTGACGTAAATGCATCAGGAACCGTCGTCCATCCACATAACCAGAGTTACGTTCACAAGCGCCGCTTACAAACTTTGCTGTACAAGCCTAACCACGCCCAGAAGCTCCGCCCACTTCTCTGGGCTCCATGAAGGCTTCTTCTGCCTTGGACGTCCCCCCCGGTCTCGCTGTCTCTCTCTTCCAGCAGAAACGTCATCCAAACATGCCTCAATGAGCGCAGAATCCCGGTTTTGGCTCGGACATCCCCAGTCGCTCGGCCCAAGTCTTATTGATAGCCTGCTGGCTAATGAGCAGAGTCCACGGGAGAAGGATCTTGGAGATCTTGAGGAGAAATTCTGGATTGAGTAGAGTCTCGGCTTCTGTGCACTAATTAAACGTAGCAGGGACAAGAGCAGGTGCTGTTCGGCTGGGGTAACAGTACTCAATTCAATAAAATGCATGTTAGTGGAATAAATTCGCTTCAGGAAGACGGTCCGATTCGTGTCGTATACTGAGCGTGGGATTGAATCGGATGGGATAATTAGACGTGATGTTATTCAGAATTAAAGGGAAAAGAGAGAGAAAACAGGAGTGAGATGTGAGAAAGTGAGGAGAGAATGGAAACAAGAGAATGGGGAATGTGAGTTAAGTGTGTGTGTGTGTGTGTGTGTGTGTGTGTGTGTGTGTGTGTGTGTGAGTTGAGTTGCTGAGAGACTAATTAAGTGGGCAGGAGGCAGGCAGTCTGGGCTCAAGCAGAAGAGCCGTGTCTGGACCAGGAATGAGCTAATGATGGAAAAAAAAGGATTCTCTCTCTCTCTCTTTCTCTCTTTCTCTCTTTCTCTCTCTCTCTCTCTCTATTTCTCTCCACACTCACACACACAAGCTCAGTATTAAGCAACATCCTGTTCACTAGCTCCTCACGCCACCTCCGATCCACATTTAAAGCCATTTCGCCGGCTTCTAAACCCGGCCATGTGGCTGCGTTTTACCACTGGCATTCAGAGGACCGAAGAGTCCCAGCACGGCAGACCTCAGAAGGAGCCAGACCACTTGATGAATGAACCGCTCGCTCAAAATTACACACCGCGCTCCGTTCGCACCCTGGTGAACACACCTGCACATCCAGAGAGGACCATGAACCCGACCAGCTCTATTTAAGAGGGAGTGTGGTTGTGAATAACAGCTGCGATTCGGTTGCAGGCACAAGCCGAAGGGAGAGCACGGTAGATGAATCCAGCCATGACGTTGCTCAAAATAGCACATGACCTCGAGTGTCTTACTGATTTTTACACAAAAAAACGATTTGTTATGTAAGTCGAACAGGCTTTAATAGCCTACTCACAATACCCTCCGCCACAAAGTAGGTCCACAGGGTAACGACTACCCACATTATCTTACTTAGCACTACGTGGACCGGTCATATAAAGGTCACGGCTTCCTAGAATGCACTACTAGCTATGAACTACTAGTTGCACCGTGCTGGGTTAACCTAAACCTACTCAAAGTTTCCCAAAAGACCGCCAAGTTTTCCGAAAATCAGGCTGTTGTTAACGCATAGGGGTCGCTAGATGGCGCTTGTTGCACAAAGCAAACAGGTTAAAGAACAGCTTGGCTCGTTTGTCGCTTGCAACACCTCCAACTAACGTTAGACTGAAACACACAGTGCAAATGAACGAAGATTAAAATAGCCCAAACTAAACGGTATAAACTATAAACTGTATAAAGTTATGTGTCAGGGTGATTGCGTTATTTGTATGGGTTAAGTCCGTGTGCGTGAAACGTGCCGTTACTTGGCAACGTGTCAGCGGAGTGATACCGTCTTGGTGTGAAAAGGTCGGAACTATTTGTACTAAAGCTCTATAGTCTCCAGACAGGGAGCAGAAGCTGAAGCGCTTTATTATTGTTAACGCTGCTATGCAGGCCATAAGAACAACCGACTGGCTGATGAACTGAAAAATGACTTATTCCGAATGATGAAGGTTAGTTTGGACGGGGGTTCATTTATAAATGAGACAACTTCACAAAGTGTGCAAACCCAAGTGCGCCTAGTAGTACAGGGTGGGTCAAAAGACCCTTTTATTTCAGAAACCATAATAAAATGGCATATCTGAATACCCCAGAAAGTCATGGGTAAGGGGGGGCTGCTATGTTCTAGGCTATGTCCGCCATCTTGAACGCCACCATATTTGATCGAGGGCAAGTTTTAGTAATGGGAAGGTGGTCATGTAGGATATCGAAGAAGATCAGAATTGGATCAGAAATCGATCGGTGCTACCAGATCTGTAATATCTCTCGTCGATGAGAAGTGATCAGCGCAGAAATTTGAAAAACGTTTGTTGGTTTGGAATTGACAGGGAACGCACCTGCCGTATCATAGCAACAGACTTCAACAACCGACACCCGGAACGCCCCACCGATTTCACACAGCGCCGCTACATCGCTCATGACCAGATTCCACGTAGTGATCGCCTGAGGGACCAGGAAACCTCGGCGATGGGTTTGGCGACCTTTGAGAAAAGTCCACCGTGCAGCACGTGACCTGTCCTGTGACTTTCGGCTCTGTGACCCTGTAGAGTCATGAGTCACATGACTTAAGTCAGACTCGAGTTGCAAGCTAAAGGACTTGAGCCTCGCATGACGGGCACTGCTAAAATACTCGAAATCAGCTCGTAACATGGAAGCAGCTGTCCGAAGACATAGTTACGTATAGTAACTTCTTCATTTTTAGACCAAGCTCCCATTTCTACTGTTACTATAAACTTATTTACAGTTACGTTATTTAGGAGATGCAGTCTACAGTCTTACGAACCAAGCAACTGTGGGTTAAGGGCCTTGCTCAGGGACCCAACTGTGGCAGAGGTGGGATTTGAACCCTGGACCTTCAG
>JAUZST010012263.1:0-11532 GCA_034779995.1 Parotocinclus haroldoi
TGTTGTTCATTTTGACCTTTTTTCGTTTTATTTTATTAGCACTTTTTAAGTTTATAAATCCCCTGAAAATATTTTTTTTAGGGAAACAGCAGGTGGCGCTAATTCTTCTTCTTCAATTCTGCACTCAATTCTTCTTAAATGCATTTTCTAAAATTATTTTGCCTAAAATAAATCTTTAATTAAAATTATAAAAGGGATTTTCTAATACCCAAACCTCGTGTATTTTTTTTTAGTTTTAATGTTTGTTTGTTTATTTGTTTGTGTTTAATTGTATACATTTATAAGTAACGTATCGTGCAAATAATGAGAATCTGAGATTTCAAACTATACAGAGGTTTTTATTAGCCTTTGTAAAAGCTTAATAAAGTTTAATAGAGTTTAGTGTCACGTAAAAACCGTTCTATGTTTATTTTACTTTTCCATTACTATTTTAAATTAAATCACATCAGCCGTTCACATTTTAAGTTAAACTAATTTGATTTAAATTTAAATTGGGAAAGAAACGTGTAGTTCTGCCACAAGCTTGACATTTTTTCTAGTTTTATACCGAATTATTTATGTAGACAAACCTGAGTCAGGCTCACCTGAGCCAATAGGGGGCGGTCCGAACACCGAAGCTCAGGTACAATAAGGGGGCGGTCCAGAGGACCTGTGGGCGGGGTTTGAACAGGTGTGGGGAGGGGTATTCATTAGGAACTCGCTAAGTAAGGAAATTATTTTATGGAGTACCACCAAGATCTAAGATGAAATTGTTTATGTTTAATTTAAAAAGTAAGGGAAACATTTCAATAAGTCTAAGACTCGTATTTACCCGATATACAAAGAAGAAAAGTGATTATAAATTATTGATTACTTTTAATTTATTGATAGCTTAAACAGTGAGGAAACGCTGAGATAATCCCACTGTCCGCCACATGGGGGCACTACTAATCCATCTGTGCACAACAGAACCAGAATATATAAACACACACGCACTCACACACACACACTTCACAGGTCTAATGGACTGCTGGGTGTGTGGTTTCCAAAACAAAAATAAAAGCTAGACCTATTGATTATCGTTTAAAAAATATCACTGGAGTTATGGCTAAAAACAGATTAAAAAACATTGTTTTAATAAAATGGTTCCAAACAGACAAAATAAATGAGCTTATGGTTCTAAAAACAAACAAAAAATGGTTTAATCTATAGTTCCAGAATATAATCAACAACAAAAAGATTTCACTAGACTTATGAGTCCAGGAAAAAAATAAAAACAAACATAAATGCACTGGATTTAATGGTTCCCAAAACATACAGGCATACAAACAAAGCACAAAACTGGACTTATGGTTACAATAAAAAAAACTGCACTTGTGTTTTCAGGGAAAAGAATAACATTAAATAAAATAAAAACTCCAGTGGGATTAAGTTTCCCAGAAAGCATCAATAACAAAAAAAACTACAAAACGCTGTTTTTATGCTTTCACTTAAAACAAAACAAAAAAAAAACAAAAGAAAAAACACTCGATGAACGTTTGATCAAATAGAAACCAATCCACGATAAAAAAAAATAATAATAAACCTTTAAATCAGACTTATTCCGGACTCTACCTGTAATTCCACTAATTAGCCACTAGAGGGGGATAAGCGATAACAAACCTCCACCCGGAGCGGATGAGAGTTCTAAATGAAGAATTACTGTAGAGTTTCATATAGAGATTAATATGAAAGAACAGAACCATTAGATATATTCGTATGAATTCAATTCTGTTATTTAGATCCAGAACATCTTCAGTTCTTCTGTGGGAGGTTTATGGTGGATGCTGGATTGTTCTTCATGAAGACCATTCAATAAACCCACCATAGAGTTAAGCACAGATTAAATATGTGTTTATCTGAAGGTTTTATTCCTCACACACACACACACACACACACACACATTCGTCCTTCGATTGATGGAAATGGTCACCTCTGATACAGGCATTGGTCTTCCTGCTCTGAAAGGGAAGCGTTTCTGTCGAATTGGCTGGTGAACGATGAGAACATCCTGCTCATTTTCGGTTGCTCAAGCTCCATTTTTCCGGCTCACAAAAGAAGCCATTAGTGTGTCGAGCCTGCACAAAGCGTGGTTCTGAAAAGCCGATGGAATTAACAGGGCTAACCAGATAGAGCCGGGAGATCAAGCTGTGCTCAGGACGACATTTTCCCCCCACAGAAAACCTCCTACTCGGGATCGGGTCGACAGAAAGTTACGGTACAAATCAGATACGGAGAAATGGAATCATTATCTGTAATATTACCCCCCTAAAAAAAGACTGTTGATAAGCGCTGTTCTGTGTTGCCCCGCCGATATTAAAACTCAGAAATGACTACGGGATCACGATAAAGACAGGGAAACGAGATTTGCTCTGTCGCCCGTGTCAAACGGGGTGACATTCAATTAGTGTCCCGTACAGAGGAGCAAAGCCGACTCCGAATGAACTGTCATTTTAAAGGGAGGAACCGATCCATCTGGAAAAGCCTTAAACACCGGACGGCTGCTTCACTCCAGAACCGTCCGGGTTTGGATTTGTTTTGGGTTTGGTCCATAAACGTTTGGTTCTGTATTTCAGGCCTGTAACGCTTTCAAAAAAAGGGTCGGGACGGACCAGTTTAGGCCTAGTAATGGAAAAAAACTACAGGAGGAGCATCAGGAAAGGCTGAGTGATACAAACGATGTTCTTCTAAGAAAGATCAGAAAGGATTTACTGTAGATCTTTTTCCCTTTAGAGACCATAATATCATTAAACCCTTTTCAATCTGTAAGAATTTCGGGGTGATCTCTCTGCGCTCCCTCAGAATCGTCATTCACCAATAGCTGGAGCTATAGCTCTACAGTGCAGAGTTACATTCATAAATACCGCTTAAAACCGCTTTACTACACAAAAAACAACCACGCCCACAAGCTCCGCCCACTCCTCTGGGCTCGGCGGCACCTAGGATGGACCGTCACCATGGGAACATCGTGGGAAGTGTGCTCAAACCAATCAGGATCGCAGATCCAATAGAGGAGACTCCAGACTGTTATGAGGAACAAGTCTAAAAGCCAGGCCCTATCGTGGTACGGGGTCGGGTCCGGACCCTCAGTGAAGGTCATTTACATTTTTGTGATGCAGCATTAATGCAGAAAAGTATTTTAGAGATTTTAGGCTGCCTTTAAGGCGGCATCTTTACCAGGGACGTCCCTGCACTTCATAAGAAATCCCTTCCAGCCAAAGGTCTTATTTTGGGGTTGTAGCTTCTTCTGGACTGGAATGAAACCGTGCAGTCACAGGAACCTAAAGGAAAGACTGGGGGTCGAGTTATACATTTTGGGGGTGGGTGTTGGGTTATTAGTAGACAGACTATGTGACTAGCTTTGGGGTGGCTCTGGATCAGATAAGGAAAAGGGAATAAGGGAATCTGATTGGACTAGAGGACGAACTAAGGCTTGTTGTCTAAGGTTCAGGGACAAGAGCGACCCTGGACAAGGTCCCCCGCCCCATCACGGGGACCTAATGACCCTATTGTATTCTTTCTTCTACCTTTTCTTTGTGGGAGGCAGACCCGGGGGGGTGGGGGTGGGGGGGAATGGTTTAACAGCCCCCGAGAGCGACGCTTCGCTCCACAGCAGCAGATCAATGAGCAGAAGAGCGAAAGCTGAGGCTGCATCCCCGCCAACATTTAGTCCGGTTAGACTTTAATCGTTTCATTTACAGGAGCTAAACACCTAGCACGTGCTCCCACGCTCAGAAGGTCCGGACTCAAGAGCCGAGCCGAGCCGAGCCGATTATGACCCATCGATCCCAGCATAGTAATGCTCATCATCTTCCTCAAATCACACCTGCCGTCGAAAGTCTGATCTCAAAACACAACGTCATTCACGATGGCAGCTCCAGCAAGAACACTAAAGGGGGTGTGGTTTGGGGCACGTTCCAGTGTTCCAAACGAGTGGTGTTTATGTGCTCTGTGTTGGTATTGATTAGGGTTGTGTTGATTTAATTCATTTAGTTGAAACAAGGTGTTGTGTTATTTACATGTTTGTATTCTTGACTGAGTGTTTTGTCCGGTGTTTATTGTAGCTATTTTCATTGCTGCGTCGTGCTGGTGTTTTGAGGAATAGTTGGATTTACACTCACAATTCAGTACGGTTTCAGCAGTCTTTATCTGCAGTATTTAGGCTCGTGGATCCGTTGGCAGATTTTAATCTTGGTCTTTGGTCCGAGTGTTTATTTGAAATCCGAGTGTTTTGGCCTAGTGTTTATTTGGAATCCGTAAATGTGACTGCGTTTACATAATCGATTCAGTGTTTAGTTAAAGTCAGTGTTTTGCTCTGGTCTTTCGTTACAGTCTTTGGTTTTGGTGGTATTTGGTAAACATATGTGTTTTTGGTCCAGTGTTTAGTTAAAATCTGCCATTTTAACAGTGATAAGCTAATATCAGTGCTTTTTTTTCAGTGTTTAGCCAGTGTTTGGCTCACTACAGTCTTTGGTTTTTGGTGTTTGGTAAACATATGTGTTTTTGTAAGTTAATATCAGTGTTCTTGGTGTGGTGTTTAGTACTAATCTGGTGGCATTTCGTCCGTCAGTGTTTCTCGTCCAGTGTTTTGTCATTTTCTTTTCATCCAGTGTTTAATTAACAGTGTTTGTGAATGGTATTTTATTTGTTCAGATATGGCATGGTGGTATTTTATTCGTTTTTGGTCCAGTTTTTAGCTAGAATCAGTTACTTAAACGGTGTTTGATATGTTATTAGGTCAGTGTTTAGTTCTAATCTGATGTTATTTAGTACAAGTCATGGATTTTAATCCAGTGTTTCGTTCAAATAAGCTGTTTAAACAGTGTTTAATGCTGTCAATGTTATTGATTCAGTATTTAGTAAAAATCAGCGTTTTTGATAATGTGTCTAGTTAAAACCCGAAGTTGGGTCAGTGTTTAGTTAAGCTAAGTGATTCTGTCAGTGTTTACCTAATATCTGTTTTATCGGTGCAGTGTTTAGTTATAATCCTGTGGTATTTCCTAAACATCAGGGTTTTTAGGCCAGTATTTAGTCAGAATCGGTGATTTTTCACAGTGTGGGCTAAAAGCATTGTTCTTGCTTCAGTGTTTACTTAATACCAGTGCTGCAGATTCCTTTGGCAGTATTTTTCCAGTATTTCATCCAGTTTCTAAAAAAGTGTTTACGCTGCCCGTGTTGTTTGTGGTTTTGATTGATTTATTTATTGGTCTAGTGGTGTTTATTTTGGTCTGCTGTATTTACAGTAGTGGTGTTGGGATTAGTGTTTTAGTTCAGTGTTTATTTTAAACCAATGTTTTGGTGTTGATTCCTTCATGTGTAATTATGAGGTGGTGGTGGATCATGCCGTGTTGATTATGGTATTGGGTTCTGGTGTTAATTGGGGCTGAGTATTTATGTTGGTGTTTTGTGCAGTATTTGCTCTGTGCCGTCTCTGTTTCTTTAGTTTAATGTTGTTTTTGTTTTTTCCTGTATTGGTAAGATATTGTTGTTTTTATTTCTCTCTCATCACACAGAGCAGCGTTAGTGATTGACAGGGCGGACAGTGGTCGGTCGGCTCTGGGTCAGGATTGGGATCAGCAGCTCCTCCGTCTCCCCCTGTGTCTCTCATGCAGTCATGACTGGAGTTCAGCTCCACCTCACCTCATCCATCAGACCCTGACACTGATGAGTCCTACAGTTCTGCCTCCTGATGGGACACCACTGATCTGGAACTCAGCCACGGGGCCTCCCAACACCTCCGTCCTCCTGTCTTTCCTTTCCTTTGGTTTGTTTATTCGCTGCCTTGCTTTGTTTGGGGTTGTTTTTTCTTGTTTCTTGGCCAAGCTTTAATGACCAGATGTCTCTGCTTGTGTTTTTGTTGTTTTCCTTAAGTTATTTAGATCAAGATTTTTCCTTCTTTCTTTTTTTTTTAAGTTTCAGTTTCTTTTTTGTTGTGTTTTTTTTTTTTTTTTTGGGGGGGTGGCTTTCTGAGTTTCTGCTTTTCATCCAGTGTTTAATCTTCTCTTTGATCTGTTCCTTTAAATCCCAAATGTAAAATATTCTTCTTGTTTTAGTCACTTATAACACTGCAGATAAAGTATGGTCTTTGGTCTAAGAAATGGTTTGGTAACCTGGGCTTAGATCTGGCCAGTGTGTGGTTCTGGCTGGTGTTTGTTATTGGCAGTGTTTGGTTCTGGCTGGTGTTTATTATTGGCAGTGTTTGGTTCTGGGTGGTGTTTGTTATTGGCAGTGTTTGGTTCTGGGTGGTGTTTGCTATTGGCAGTGTTTGGTTCTGGGTGGTGTTTGTTATTGGCAGTGTTTGGTTCTGGGTGGTGTTTATTATTGGCAGTGTTTGGTTCTGGGTGGTGTTTGCTATTGGCAGTGTTTGGTTCTGGGTGGTGTTTATTATTGGCAGTGTTTGGTTCTGGGTGGTGTTTGCTATTGACAGTGTTTGGTTCTGGGTGGTGGTGTATGTTTCTGAGTGGTGTTTGGTTCGAGGTTCAATGTGATTCAAGTGTTCATTGTGTGGTCAGATGCTTTTGGTTCTGAGTGGTGTTTGTTATTAAAAGTGTTTGGTTCGGATTGGTGTTTGTTTTGGGCACTCTTTGATTCTGCAAAATGTTTGTTTCTGGGTGGTGTTTGTTATTAGGAGTGTTTGGATGTGGGAGGTGTTTGTTTTCGAATGGTATTTGATTTGAGGCAGTGTGTGGTTAGATGGGTTTAGTCCTGAGTGGTGTTTGTTTCTGGGAGGTGTTGGGATCTAGGAGGTGTTTATTTATGGGAGGTGTTTTGTATCTCAGCAGTCTTTGGTTGAAGGTCAGGTCTCTGTTGGAGGAAGTTTGGTACTGAAGGGCGTCCTAGAGGTCACAGCTGGTGCTTTTGTTGCCAGATTTGCTGAAACTCCGCCAGTCAGCTGCTGCTGAGAGACCTTCTGTGATCTGAGGAGTCACATTCATCTTACATCACTTCCTGCTTGTCCGGCTCTGTCTCTAAGCTCCACGGTCCTGAGGAGTGGAAAGTAAGCATGTGTGTGTGCGTGTGTGTGTGTGTGTGTGTGTGTGTGTGTGTGTGTTATTCAGAATGGCCAAGGAGAAAGTCGTGGCTCTCATCAGTTTCCATTAATGAGTGAGAGAGTTGGGTCGTCGTTGGCATCTCCGGCAGAGTGGAGGATAATTTGGTGCGCGGTGTGTGTGACGACTGTCCTCGAAAACCTGCGGCAGGTGCAAAACACACACACACGAAACAGAAAGACAAACTCAAAGCAGAAACTCTCACACACACACACACACACACACACACACACACACACACACACACAGCCAGTCTGTATCCACGGCCGCGCTTAGCTTAGAAAGAGCTCAGGACTCGTTGGACCACCGTCGGCGTAAAGAGCGTTACCGTGGCGATTCGGGTTAACCCTGACCCTAAAGCTATTATCGGATCGCTCGCGTGTTCAGTATTTAGTCCCGCGCTGCAGGCTCGTACCCCAATAATATCCCCCATCCATTCAAATCCCTCTCAGCGATCATAATAACCTGATCACCAATCCAATTTCACACACACCGACCTCTTTCTTATTGTTCCACGTCTTTTGATAGGACACCAAATAAAGTCCGTCCCATCTCCGGTCCGTTTCAGGCGTCCAACTGGAGGGGTCAGGACACCATTAATGACCGTCCATTCAGCTCCGTAATGACTCGAGGGATCGGTGCGATTTTATTCCGGCCGCATCAGGGATCCATAGCTGTGGATTCGGCTAAGTGCCGTGTTTAAAAACAGCAAGAAGGGGTGATCTCTCGGCGCTCCCTCAGCAGTAAGGGATTACCTCACCCAACCTTTATCGAGCTCTACAGCATAGAGTTGCATTAATTAACACAAACACCGCTTACAACTTTAAAACAACCACGCCCACGAGCTCCGCCCACTCCTCTGGGCTGAGATGCCCCTAAGGATGGAGCGTCACCATGGAGACATTATAGGGATTGCGCTCAGACCGTTCAGGATTACAGATCTTCAATGGATCAAAGTCCAAAAGCCAGGCTCTGTCATGGGTCCGGGGTCGGGGTCGGGGTCGGGTCCGGACCCTTGGTGAAGGTCGTTTACACGTCTGGGATGCAGCATTAATGCAGAAAAAAGTACACCGAGATTTCAGAGCCACGCAAACCGGCTTTAAGACGGCGTCTTTATCAGGGACGTCCCTGCAAAACCACATGCTGCTCCCACCATGGATTTTAAAAGGCCTGTAATTCAGAAAGGATAAAATATATATATATATATTTATTATTATTATTATTATTATTATTGACGCTCGCCGGGTTACGGACGTAGCTGGGATTTTGCACGATCAACGACGCGGCGCTTTTATTATTTAAAAGAAACAAATCTGCGGGCGTCGCCGTGGAAGACGAAAAGGTCAGAACAGCCTAGGCCTTTAATGTCTTTAATTAGATGTTTGATGAAACCCGTGGTTTGGAGCGCACACACACGCACACACACACACACACACACACACACACACACACAGACAGAGACACGGGTGGTGTGTATCGTGGGGGAATGCCCTTGCTTGTCATTGCCCTGCTTCTTGCATATTAGCCTTCACTACACACACGGGGTCTCGGTCTTGACGTGATGTCACAAACTCCGCCACAAGCAGCCAATCAGGGAGCTGGAGGGATTCCGAACGGACGCGAGCATGGAAAAGCCGTAAGAGGGAAATGGAGGCTCTTGGTCACCCCCTTATCTTAGCACATGCATCCCCTTGGACTCGGGTAATAACGTCACCTCCTCTCTCTCTCTCTCTCTCTCTCTCTCTCTCTCTCTCTCTCGCACGCTTCACCACTCCCTGAGGTGACTCCTCCTCCTCCTGCTCTCGCGTCCTCGCTTCACATCCTGCCAGCAGAACCGCCGAGCATCATCTCAGCTCCTCAGGTAGGGAAGCTCTCTCTTCTCCTCTCCTCTCCTCTCCATGCTTCTTCTCTCCTCTCGCGGCGCGTGCGAGCCTGGCGTCGGCGTCCCTGTGGCGTCCGGCGGCACACGTGTGGGCGTGTTTAGGGAGACGGGGGCAGGCTTTAAATGGTTAGACAAGGGGGACGGAGGTGTGTTTTGGGGTCGGTAGCGACAGCCCGCAGTTTGTCCCCGTCTTGTTCCCGTTAAGTGAGCGCTCGCAGGATTTGGCACTCGCGCTCGGACGCACCGAGGCGGAAACGCCGGTCTGTGTGAATAATAAAAAGCCTGTACGATAACGAAGGATCAAAGACAAACAGGGTAACCCTCGGGGGGTTGGTTTTTTTTGGGGGGGGAGGCTGGGTTTGTGAAAGTGCACAGGTGGATTCAACGACTTTTGACCCTTTTCTCCTTCCACGCTTAGAGTACAGATGCAATTAACAGGAGGAATCCCCTTTTTTATTTCGAAATACTTTGTCTTGTGAGAGAGATAAATGCCACGTTTAAATACCAGCTCAGAACGTCAGCCTTTGGTTTGATAGCGTTACATTTCGTTTTTATTTCGTTATTTTCCCTTTCCTATTTCTCTTTGGACCTGATGGAGGGTTGCTGATTACTTTAAAGTTGGCTTTACTGGATTTAAATATTTAATATCAAAAATAGGAACAACACCGGAGTGGGAAAACCCTTTTAAAAATAGCTTTTTGTATTTTTTTTTACACTAATTCTCTTTCTTTTTTTTAACCCCACACTATAATTTGTATTATATTATAAGCACAATATTTTTTTTATTTTTATGTCAACGCAATATTATTTGTTCTGTGTTTTTTTTATTTTTTATTTGAACTCATTTGTTTGTTTTTAATACAATAAATAAATCAATGAACAGAAATCAGGTTAATAAATGGGGGAGGGGGATCTATTTTAATACGTATTTTTAATTCTTATTGCTTTTTTCAAAACCTGAACGTGTTTATACGAATAAAAGTAACTTTTAAAACGTTCGTAATGAACCAGAATAGAAAAGTGGGCGTGTCCTTTTGGTCCCTATGTGCACATAAGAGCAGCTATAAATGAACGGTGAGCCATTGGGGCCACAGATCCCATGTGAGATCCTTGAACGTGGTATGCCATAAAGGTCTTATGGATGTCAATATGGCAGGCCATCGGGGCCATGGAACGGTACGTGCTCGCAGGGCGTGGCCATACTGTGTATTCAAATAAGAGGGGAAAGTCGTTTTTTTAAATATGGTATGCCAAAATGGTCATACGACATGTCCTGTGTAAATAGGGTCTTCTTTTCAAGATGAAGAATTGAATGTGGGCGTGTCCTGTGTGAATGTAATGGACCTTAAAGGTGTTTTTTTTGCCCATATGGCATGCCATTAGGGCCATACAGTATGGCTTGTGTTTATATGTGCAAGCTCTAAACATGGCATGCCATTAGGGCCATGCGGGCGTGTCCTTTTATCCATCCATGGAAATACCAGTATCGGTAGGAGTGTGGTGAGCCATAAGGGCCAAAGAAGGGGAACGTGGGCGTGTCTTTTAGTTCGAGATTAAAGCGTCCTGTGAGTGTCTGAATGTACCTTCTACATGCAAATCAGTGCCCGTGCGTGCAGAAAACAGTGTGGCGAGCCAAAAGGGCCAAAAGGAGGCCTGTGGGCGTGCCTTGTGTTTCAAACAGCAATAAGAAATCAGTAACTCACAGTGATGGTGTTTCATGAAGAACTTGTACAGGAATGTGGGCGTGGCTTGCTGGTAAGCCATAGGGGTCATGGAGAGGAAAAGTGGGTCTGTCTGTTCTGATTATGCCGTTACCTTGTGGGGACGTTTGGCTCCTCCCAGTAGCTGCAACCTTTATTTGGAAAGAGCCAAAGGACCCTGAGCTGACGGAGTAGAATTTCTAGGGTCCGTTTTCTAATGAAGAGCTCATTTTATACAGCATTGTGACGTGGGAAAGTCCAACCCAAAAAAAACCCCCCCACAAAAACAAAAAAGGGGGTCACGGCTAATATGGAAGAATCCAGTAATAAGAAGGAGCGTCTAAATACTTTTGGGGACTAAGTGTAAGAGTGTGTGTGTGTGTGTTGTATAATTGGTATCTCTTTTCTTTTCATCAACTCGCATTGCAAGGCCACACACACACACACACACACACACACACACACACACACACACTTCTTCCTTCGTTACCATGGCGGTTACAAACACAAATCGTTAAAGTCATGTGATCGCCTTATGTGATCTGTAGCCCTATGGGAGAAAGCCATGCTTACCATCGCTAAACCACACACATACACACACACGCACACACACACACATACACACACACGCACACACACACACACACACATACACACACACGCACACACACACACACACACACATGATGACATGTCCACATACTTTTGGCACTGTATTCTTTCCCTGTATCCCATCACAGGTGAAATTGGTTTTCCGTTCCACATTTATTAACCTGCTTTTCCCACAGTGAGAGTGAATTCATCCATTACACACACGCACACACACACACACACACACACACACACACACACACACACACACACACACACACACACACACACA
>JAUZST010012264.1:0-11530 GCA_034779995.1 Parotocinclus haroldoi
TCACCCTAACCATGGACTTTTCACTCTCCTCCCATCTGGCAGACGCTACAGAAGTCTCCGGTCTCGCACAAGCAGACTAAGGAATAGTTTTTTCCTGAGGCTGTTACTCTGATAAACTCCACACAGTCACTTTAACTACTGTACACCCTGGCACTGATTATCATTGTTCTGTTTTGCACATCCTACTGCATTATTTATTTCAGGACTGTACATAATCCACATATTCTATATATTGCATATCATCACTTACACTCTTTCCATTTTGCACCTGTCCATATTTATTTATTTTGTATATTTGCACAGCTTCCATTGCACATTTGTATCATGTCTCTTCCTTTCATTCATTTTACCTTACTTGTAAGCGTGTAATAAGTGTCAAGAAGCACATATCCAATAATATCTAAATGTATGGGCATTTAAAATGTGTTGCTTTTTCATTGTTCCAAATGACATTTTAAACACAGCGGGTCAAATGGAATTTTTGAATCAGCAACCAGCACCCATATTTTTTGACAAATGCGAGAGTGATCTAACCACATAATGCTAATGGCTTTCTTCTGTTCTTATAATACCTCCGTGGGTTTAGGTAGGTGCATAGGCAGTGCAAGGCGAGGCAAGCCAAGGCAAGTTTATTTATATTTACATTGTCATTTAGCAGACACCCTTATCCAGAGCAACTTATAAGTGATACAGTTTCACTTATCAATAATATTTTTAGGCGTTATAGTTGCCTAGGTATAGGGCCTTGCTCAAGGACTCAATAGTGAGAGCTTTGCAGAGGTGGGATTTAAACCCTCGAACTGCCAAACCATCGTCCAGTGCTTTTTAGTTCTCAAGTGTTTATAGTCCAATCATCCTCATGCAACACCATTTGCACGAGCCTGAACTTACTACCAGCTTAAACATGCAGGGTAAGTTTTTTTTTGTTGTCCTGGGAGCTTATTGCCTTGCAGGTACAACCTTTATCTTTAGGACTATTCCTGATGACGAACAACAGCAGAACAAATATAAATATATAACAAATATATTATTGTATTTGTTTAATTGAGGGGGTGACATCATGCCTATGTGGAGTTTATATGGTCTTGTTGGGTTTGTTCCTTCCATGGTGTGAATGTATGCATGTGTCCTTCGGTTCACTCTGTGCAGTGCCAGGCCAGCTCTGAAAGCTTGAAGGCCTCTGATGTTGTGAGCCCACTCTGTCAAAATGGACAAATATTTATAATATATATAAACAAGTGCTGATGCCCCATGGTGGCCACCAAGGTTCAGTTATTGGGCTGCTTTTATTTCATTTGTATGTGCTATGCAGACCATAGTCAAATTTATTTAGCCTTCTCACTAAATGACTTTGGCTAGGATGAATTAAGTGGCTTAGAAAAAGTTAGTCAACTGAGTGAATCTTCAAGAGTAGTCTAAATGCAATAATAAAAAGAAACCCTAAAATGAATCTAAACAAATATTTTAATAAATGAAGCTCATGCAGATTTGGCAACAGTTTTCTTATGCATTGTATCTGGATTGTAAGCTGTGACCATTTCTGTGCCTTGTCCAGAAAGTGATTTGTGGGCCTCATAACGCGTTTTGAGTATCTTTAATATTTTTGAGTACAGCAATGATTTTATGCCACTGGTAAGTGCGTATAGTCAATGTTACTGATGTGGTCATTACATATTTTAGAATCAATGGGATGAAGTAATGGGCCTATCAATATCTTTCTCAGCATGGCCTTAGAAAGTGCTGAGTCTCAGACAAAAGCCTGCAATAGTCATCTCTTTCAGGCTGCTACTGACAAAATTCGGACAGTTTCACCATAAGTGGTTTGATTAAGAGTCTGAAAGCCTGTCTTACCTTCAGTGGACCACAGAGCACTTCTCCAATCACCCACCACTCGAAACTTTCTACTAAACTGGAGTGGACAAAATTCAATGGCTTAAGTTGTTCAATTTGTGCAATATCATTGGCCTGCTCTTGGTCCAAAATGCTGTCCTGTACAAATGGATTAGCCACATGTGCTTTATTTTCTAAATGTGAAGAACTGTTACCAGCCTCTGCAAGGAACAGGTGCATATTAAAGTACTCTTTAACAGTTTAACAGATGGTTGAGAGTTCAAATCACAGTAATGATAAGCCGCCACTGTTGGGCCTTTAAACACTGTAAGACTGTACCACTTGTAAGTTGCTCTGGAAAAGGTATGTCTGTCAAATGCTGTAAAAAGAATATGATTAATTCCTTCAAATAGTGGCCATTTGCTTATTGTAATTATTAAATAAAGAACCTTTTACTATCGTAAAAACTATTACTATTACTATTCATAATGAGTAGGGGTTTCACTTTTTACCTTTATTAATTCCTGTTTGTCTTTATATCACTAACCAGACAGGTTTCAGCACAGAATTAACAATCCATAATAACATCCATATTTGCAAATTGAGCACATATTAATGATTTACCATTGATACTAAATATCCCTTTATTGTAAAATAGTTTTACTTTATTGTAAAATAAAGTTACAATATTACCACTTTATTGCAAAATATTTTGACAATAAACAAATGACATTTAAAATGATCTTGTTAACAGGATAGTAAGTTGAGATTGACCTTATTAGTCACAGTTAAAATATCATTACATATAGAGAAAAAAATAAGAGAGGACTTTTATTCTTTCCACAGCCTTCTGAATATCCAGATGATACAACTATTGAACATGTGACTTGTGGTAGGTTCCATGGTTTCCGTGGAAATATGTTAGGATAACAGGACTGAGTGAAAACTTGAGGACACGACTAAAATACAAATAAATTAGCTTGGCACTAACTTCTCATAAAAAGTAGGCATGAAAAAAAATCAAAAAAATTTAAGAAAAATGTAAAAAAGATTTCTGAAGAATTTGTATAGGTTTGTATAGGTTTTTTATTATTATTATTATTATTATTATTTTTTTTTACAATTAATTATCTATAGACGTAATGTCCTGGGAATGGAAATGGCTCACATATTTGCACATGGCTGCTCATCCAATAAATGAGTAACAGATCACTGAGTGAGTAACAGGTCTGAGTGAACAGTAAGTCATATGGACAGTTGACCAAGCCCCTGCATGCGGTAAACTGTAACATTCTTTATATATGTTTCATTACACACACATACACATGCACACACTCACACACACACACACATATTATATAAGTTTTTCAATGGTGCTACTGTTAATATACTGTGTCATGCCTGATGTTCAGCAGCAGACTTTTTTATTGCAATAGCCACAATTTGCAGGTGTGTCCTCCCACCCAGTGAGCTTAAAGCAACTCCTCTGACCATGCATGGAGAAGGTAATTGCCATGAGGCCCAGACCTCCATGTCAGAAGAAGCAGCACAGCCCTCTCTATGTAAGCTCTCATCCCACATGTTCACGTTAAAGAACCACTGTTGAACAACCATAGATCTCACAGCATCTGGACTCGATCGCTGTGCACTGACACGTGACCTCCACTCCTAACCACTGCACTGACCTAACTAGCATCGGCCATGTACTCTGTCTGTTTGTGTTTTATATCACTCCATGTATTTAAAAGAAAAGATCTCACCCCAGGGCAAGATCCTGGAGGGGCGCGGTTCAAAGAGACAAGACCTCCCTAATGAACTGTTGTGGCCTGACCTAAGTAATGGACTTTTAGGAGAGTCTTTAGGTTTTTATTTATCCCCAGACAGTGTGTGACATAATCATAACAAAATCTAAAACTAGCTCCAAAACCTTAAGAACACAGGTGTATAAAATATATATATCAATGCACAACTCAAATACAACTCTATCTCATTCATGCTTTAAAATTTTTGTAACCACACCTTTCCAGTTCAGTGTTGCAGGAGCTCTCAACCTAGGTAAATGCGTGCCCAGTTCATTTGAGGGGTTGGTATGGGACATTGTTGTAACAAAAGGAGATGATGCGTTGGTCCATGCATTGGCAAACTAGTATATAAGACATACTGTATTATACTAAGGATAATTTACTATAATTGTATACAAAAATGTAAGCAGTGTATATCAGAGAAAAACTACACAGTGACTGTCTTTTTTTGTTTCCATAATCACCTTGAATCTTGGGTTAGTTCCATAACAGACACCCTGTTTGATAGAGCTTGTGATAAATGAGCATAAAGATGATGGGAGTGTTGGGAGAGCTTGATGTGCTTTTTGACAACAGCAAGCTGGAAAGCGGGTACTCAAGTCAAATCCATTGCCTGCCTTGTCTGAAGAAGGGTGCCAGATGCTATTGTAAGCTGCCAAATCCATCTTTTCACACCCCTGGACAAAGTGGGACTCTGAAAAAATGTTTGTGTAACACTGATTTTACCATCACTAGAAGTCTATTAAGATTTAATAGGTGTTAATTAGCTGCCTGAGGATGTTTTGCTGTATCTTCACAAGTCCGCCATCACTTTTCTGCCATAATGAGAGATGGTGAATTTGGTTGCAAAGCTATTGCGTGGAAATGGCATATAGCTATGAGATAAGACCGCAATAGAGCGTATTTCTTTCTACCGATGATAAATCAGCACCTGTTGTACTGTGCTCACGATTATAGATTTATTCCAGTGCTTATCTAGCATGTGCACCATGTTCCAACAGACATAATGGACTGAAGAAAAATAAGACATTCAGCTTGCAAGGACACTGTGTTCTTGTATGTATAATTAAATAGACCTGACCTTTTTACCTCAGAGCACAGATTATATAGAAACCGTTCTGTCGTGAATGCTAACACCTTGCTCAGGGTGCTATAGCACTTTGGTTAGGCTGTTCAAGTTGATATCTTTCATGGTTCACACTAAAGGGCTATTATATGTGTGTTTGCTCGTTGAGAGTGTACAAGCAATACAATACCAATAAAATACAAACCAATTAAATGCAAAAAAGTTTTTGTATTACAAATAATTCATGTTTTTCCCCATGAAACATTTTTATTATTAGCTTATATCTACAAGCAAAATGGTTGTAGAAATATAAATGGTATTAAACAGCTTGCAAAAATATATTCAGACAGTACATTGCTACTGGCGATGCTTTGACTTTTTAAAATGTTTAAAATGCGGAAAACAGACTGAAATGTCAATGCTCTTCAGATGACATGTAAAACTGCATTAATTTGCTCAGCCCGTCATGTGAAAATGGAAACAGACTTGTATATACATTTCCAGCAACATGTTAGTTTATAAGGTTTTTTGGTTGATTTTGTTGGGCAAATGTGAGAATACAACAAATTTGTGTTTAATATCTGATGTGTAACCAATTCCAGAATTGCCAGAATGACCTCAGTCAAGCCAAACCCACTCAATCCTCACCTGAGTATTAACACCTGATTTTGTCATGTACAATATTTATACCCCTCCTTCACTGAGACTCTCTTTGTAGCAATGTCATGGACTTGCTCTGGTACTTTACCCTGTACTAACATTTAACATCTTGGTAGCATTTAGCATTATCCATGTTTTGTTGATTGCCTTGTTTATGCTGTGTTTTGTGTAAATAAGCCCTGTGTTAGTGTCTGTACCCCGTTTCCTGGTTTCCTTTATTTACAGTGTGGGCTGAATCAGAGGATAGAGACAATAACATATTACCTGCTTACTGTGATTCAGGACAGCTGACATCTGTTAGGCTAAATCCAGTTTTAGACTATGCGGTTTTAGTGGTTTTTCAACTTTATGAGTTTATTCCTATAAAATGTAAAGTCTATGATAGACTGTGCAAAATTTGGTGTTCTCCATGTCTGAGTGGAGCTGGAGATTTTTTAACAATATACCTGTAAATTAAGAAATCTGTTACTCGTTTACATCATCAACGCATTAAATAATGTAGGCTGTAAATGTAAAACCACATTGAAAAGGCAGATGCAGGCAGATAAAAAGAAAACCAGGCTTTATTAATAAAAACAAAGGAAAGATGAGAACACAGGGTTGGAAAGGAGACCAGGGATATTTGGCAGTCAAAACAGGAAATGCATTGAGGTAAATAGTGATAAAGAAACAGGTCAAAACATGGTAAACACTCAAGAAGAGAAATACACTGCTCACAAATATTAAGGGATATTCCAATAGGGGATATTTCATTTTAAGGGAAAATAGAGGCAATAATTCATAAACAGATTCCCAACACACAGTGTACAGGCAAAATCTTTTAAAAATGCCACAAATCTTGGTTTTCACAAAGTTTGTTGCCTTAAACTGGTGTAATGAAGTACAATTGTAAACATTTTGTATGTTTTAAAACATTTTAATGACAAATGCATATTTAAGCAAAGAGTTGTAATATTGCAGTACTACAATACTGTAATATTTACATTGTAGACCGTTCTTTTGTAATTCTTATGTAATTTGGTGTGGCATGCTGGATATCTTGTCAGTTGTTGCAGTGGCATCAGTGCCATGGGAGAATACGTCAAATTGTGCATTCTAGCTGTCTTCTTATCCTGCTTATCCATGGTTATCACAGGCAAGTTTCAAATATTACCAAATGAACTTTTCTTCTGGGGTTTAATTTCTTAGTCTCCTGAAGTAGTTGTTTATGTATCTTGTCCCGCCGTGTTGCTCTGTCCATTCTTCCTTATGCTGTAATAAGATTCCTCACAGCATGAATTTGAAAATGAAACACTTTCAAACATCTCAGATGCTGCATGACAAGCCCCATATGGGGTTTTCATATGCCTTATCTAGAGTACAGTCATCCCTCAGTACCTGTCAGGGATTAGTTGCAGAACCTCCGCTTATACCAGAGTCCCTTATGGAGACTGATTAGCAAACAACAAATAACATTCTTATGACATTCTAAATAACATTTTAATAGTCAGTGTATTGGATGTGGTAAAAATGTTTAGTTGTAAAGACCTGAGGCACTTTGTTATGGCCAGAAGACTGAGCCGAAGAATCTCCCCAACAGCAAAGTTTGCATGCTGCTTCTGATTTGCAGTAATGACTACCTACTAACAGTGATCCAAAGAGGGGCAAATCATAAACCAGCAACAGGGTGGCGGCAACCAAGGCTCATTGATCATTTCCTTAAGAGAAATGCGTTATATGCCACCTGGTCTGAATGGACAGATGAGCCACTATATTTAAAGCCACAAAAATGTTTTTGTTTGGTCACAACACACAGACCAGAGCTTCCTGCTGAGTAAGTAGTTGCCTAGTCACAGACCAGTCAGATTGCTCACCATTCCCACCCCTGTCTATCTAAGAAAGTGCTTAGAATGGGCACATGAGTATCAGAACTGGACAAGCTGATCCAGGGGGAGTGTAATCCATTGGTTAATGTAGTGCTGGGAATCTGTGGGTCCAGGTAATTCATGTGGTTGTTAATATGATGTGAAACAGCTGCCTAATCGTTGTTACATTTCAGATGGTTTAATGTTTTGGCTGATTGGCATATAAAATTATGCACATAAAATATAAGCTATAAGTATGTAACTGATGGATATGGAGGGCTGCCTGTTTCATTCTAGCCTTCTCTTTAGGTCAGTTTAAACCATGCTCTTTATTAAGGGCACATGCACATTTATTCTACTTTCACTGAACAAAATAGCTCTTTGAAAAAAAGTTTTAGCATTCCTGTGACTTCAAGTGAGTTCTTATGTCTGGCCTTTTCCAGTTACAGTTTGGGTGGTCAAATGCCCTTCCAGTTACTGGTCCAATGTGGAGATTCAAACACATGGATAGTATTTTCCAGGCCTTTGTATGATTTCACTTGTGAAACATGTTCTTTAGCCTTCATTCTTCACCATCCCCTTAATAGTCTGAACAATGGGCTCTAAACAAAGTGACATTGGTATTTAAACATGTGGAAGTTACTTAATGGAAAATAAGGTGAAAATCAATTAGGAGTTAATTGTGTCCACATTAGGGAGTAGTTTTTTTAAACTGTGTAAGCATAGAGATTCCAGTAAAAATGGGTTTCGCATAAATTAGGATTTTGAAACAAAAACTGACTGTAATGAATAGCACGCCATTGTCCAGTAACAAGAAACTGTTTATAGTTTGATATTGAGATTAATTTCAGGTTTGACTGGTTATAATTTTACAGCAATTGACTAAGAAACATATTTAAACAATAGCAGACTAGAGAGGAAGTATTATGAAAAATAACATCAAAGCTATGATATTCAACACAGATCAGATAACACATCACAGCCAGACACTGCAGTCTCTAATCCACTCATATCAGCTCAACACACAGTAACACAAAACCGTCACATCAGTGTCACTTAAGTTCTGAGAATGAATCACCAGCCAACTAATACCTGATCTGTGGTGGTCCTGACCATTTGAGAACAGAGCAAATGGGACTAAAAAGTATGTAGGGAAACAGATGGACTACAGCCTGTAACGACTAAGTTCAGTGACCACTAGAACTTAAATAATGTATGAATAGAATATAATTTGAAAAATATAGAATCCCTAAGACTTTTGGACAGTATTGTATTATTCACAATCTATGTAAACTACAGAAATATTATTTCCTACACTACATCCTCAAGAAGCTACTGTTATGTTTAGCACTGCAGTCAGACGATCTACAGTATCATCACTGCATCGCTATGTATATCATGTTTTGTACTACATAAAACAGATACAAATATATAATAAGCTTTTCTTAAGTCATAGATTATGTTATTTAAAGGCTGTACAGTTGCAATATGCAAATATGTCTAACTTACTGACTTTTCATTTCATTTTATATACATATATTTAAAAACCACACCAAATTTGTACTCAATGCAAGTTGTGGGGCTCAGTTCAGTGGACAGTTTTCGGACCAGCATCCTCTTTCTCAGACGCATCCCTTTCTTGCATCCAGATTGTAAAAAAAATCCTTTTTTATGACAAAGCTGATGTGAGTTACAGTAAAATTACTGTATGTGTAAATGCGTCTTGCACATGGCTTCAGTACTGCTACAGTGTGTATCATGTGAAATAGCAAAAGCGATAGCTCAGACATGATTGCTAAAACTCCTGCACTAAAATTAATCTTTCAACCTTGAAGACCTGTACTGCATACACAAATTTCTATAATCATAATGCTCCACCCAGAAGAACATTATCCACTTCCCTGATTGTCTCTGACATATATTTGACTCAAGTTGCTAAATTAGGTTGTCTAATCTGGATACAAACTCATGTCATTATAGCTTTGGAACGTTTAACTAGAACAAAATGTAATAAACCTGATAATGAAGAAGGAATGTAGTGTCCATTTTTTCTCTCATACTGAATAACACATGGAAAACGTACAGTGTCTTTCAGAAAGCTGATGTAGATCTGACCAAAACAACATGCAGACAATTATAGACACAGATGGGGAAAATAAAGTATGTTTAGACACCTTTTCCCAATAAAAACGCCTATTAAATAATTATAAGATTTAAAAGAAGTAAAAGCTGCTGACAGACTAAAAAAAAGCCTAAGGGACTTGTGACTTCACTGTGATTCAGGCGCTTCATCGCGTTGAAAAACTTCCAGATCGTTTCCCATTCCTTGGTCCAGTGGATAGCCTGACGCTTCGCAGGGCAAGCAGTACATGCCTATATTAGCAATAAAAATAAACCGAGGGTCCTTTATTTTTCTCCCAGCAGGCTGAAGCAAAATGGAGATTTAGGTAGTGTTTATTAAGCGCATATAAAGATGTGAAAAGTCTCCTCAGGCTTGTAAAGGAAAGTCACCAAGAGGACAGAGGTAATATAAAGTTTTGGCAAGCTAGATTAAAGCGTGGGAAAGTCGTGCTGAATTATAACACTGACGGGACTACACAGGCCTAGTATAGAATGTATTATACACCATACTGCAGACATGTATCCTGTTTATTTTAATGTATCCTATTCTCCTAACTCTCTTACTACCTATCTGTGTAAAGTCATAAGCAATGTTGTGATCAAATATAAACAATGCAACCCTCATATATCTTGGATAAATTAAAGTTGGTCTGAATTCTAACCTGGATATGCTTAGACACAAGAAGAAGTAAGTAAACCTTGGACAGTGTTCCAGTCCATCACAAGGTTTTGAAAGTGCCCCACTTGGGATTTAAAATCAGGCCCTCTAGAACTCCTGTTTCTAGAAGATGGCTGTACCCACTGAGTGACTGGAGATAATTAAGCCTTGTTACACTGATATACTTCAGTCACTTGGAAGTTACTATAGACAACATGGTTCAAGCGTGGAATGTTCTTCCCATGTCTGTGTGGTTTTGCTCCAGGTGTTTTGGTTTCCAACAAAAAGCATAAGCGCAGAGTCACAGGTTGATTGACTACCATTAATTGCACCGTGAGGTGTGAATAAATGACTGAATGGCTAATTGATGCCCTGTAATAGTATTAACGGTACCTTATACAGGGTGTCTACATAATGTATACAACAGTCTGAACATTTATCATTAAAAATCATGGTCAAATGGTTATTGCTGTATCAAGGGATCAAGCTCTGACCTTGCGTTACTTAATTGGTAGAAAATTCAACTAAGGCGCCCAAGTAAAGAATATTCTTCCATCACGCCATAAATACAGTTTAATGTAGTCAACACAGAGAGCAGTTGCTTTATTTCCTTTCACATGCTACTTATGTTCTGTGAAATTGCACTTTATGCAGTCTGGACATTGTCCGAGTACCATATTATATACTGCACATAGCAATGCTGTAAAAGATTCTGCAGTGTAGTGATATTGACTATATAGCCAAGATAGCCAAGATACTGCATTTATTTTTCATTTCCATTTATTTATTTAATATTAACATTGGCTGCCTCTCTCTCTCTCTCTCTCTCTCTCACACACACACACACACACACACACACACACACACACACACACACGGACACCGAGACACACACACACACACTTACACACAAAAACACACAGAATATGAAATTGTTTTTGTGTAGCAGGTGCATTGTATTTCTTGTTGTACTTACAATAAGCATTTTAGAAAGATGGGAACTGACAGAGAAGCATGCCAAAGCCACAAAGACAAACTTTTTTAAAACCCCTAGTTTCTCTGGTGTGCTGTGTTGAAAAAAACACAGATCTTCTAACTCTGCTTGTTTCTGCATCAGCTTTCCACCACAATTACAAACAAATTCTCAAATAATAAATAATCTGCAAATACAGATCCAAGGCATAAGGTATAATTAGCCTAAGTAGTAAGTAACCTTAGTATTATCATCTCAGTCATAAGTTTATAAGTTAAGATCTAGATTCTGCACTGTTACTTGTTTTATTATAACTGCAGTAATCTGATTGCAGCAACTGATTTGTGAGACAATTATGGTCTTCTTTAATATGTTACATGACGACCTTTTCATTGGAAAAATTTGCCATTGATCCAATATGGCGGCCATGTTTCAAGGACCTCTAATGACTCATTATATAATTAATTTTGTTTTATAATTTGAATTATTATTATTATTATTTTTTTCTACTACTAATTTAAATTGTAATAATTTGTTATTTATTTTAAACTAATTTTCCTATAATTTAATATACAT
>JAUZST010012265.1:0-11530 GCA_034779995.1 Parotocinclus haroldoi
AATTGCAGCAGTACATATTTATTCAACCCCAATCCCAATAAATTTGGGCTGTTGTGTAAAATATAACTGAAAGCAGGATACGATGATTTGCAAATTATTTTCAACCCATATTCAACTGAATACACTACAAAGACAAGATATGTAATGTTCAACCTAAACCTTCATTGTTTTTGCAAATATTCACTCATCACAATCTGGTTATTCCAAATAACGCTTTTAAATCTGAGTCACATAACAAATGTATGGGCTTACTTTTTCAGGAATACACTACCCACCTGTCCTGGTGTAATGTCTACTTCAGCCCATGAAGTGTTCTATGTCTTATCTTATATATTCTGCATGTTGGCTACAGGAAATATTGATATCAAATTTATTTACAAGACACAGTTAACATGATAATGATCACTTTATGCTGATCTGTAATTAGTGTGTTTTGCAGTTTCCTTATGTAAGCCATATTAATGGTAGGTGATGATACAACGATGATACAAACTATAGACATTGCAGGCATAGTACACAACATCTCAACAGGTTTTTACTCTGTATTTATGTAGTGATACATACATGTATGTAGTGATAGTGATTTTTAGGAGTAGATTATGGCTCTATAAAATGTTTATGTTGACATGACTTGATTATTTGTTTAGCTAGGGTTAAAATAATCCTAGCTAACCTTCCAAATGGCCAAATGTTCATATGAAGTCATTTTGGTAAGATGGGAAGACGACTACTTCTTGAAGTTATTCTATAATGTAGCTCAGTTCAAGTAATCCATCTTAATGAGATGTGTCACAACTAATTATGCTAATTTTCTTATTGCCTTTCACTGTGTTAGCCAAATCAAGAAGGAGAAACTTCTACTCTAGCTGTGTTACATGATCAGTATTTATCTTTTACCAATTCTAGAACTTTTGTCCTTAATTATTATGCAGTTACAGTGGTTTAACCTGGCATACTATACATTTTCCTGAGCTGTACAGTCACATAATATTGGTAACTAGTTTACTAAATACTGGTTTCAGTTGAACAATAACTGTTAGATATGCACACAACAAATACTTGTAATCATCAACAGTAGTGATGTTGTTTATTATTTCCTCGTGTGGTATTAAAGAGAATCAACACATTTTATTGGATTTAGAAATACTGTAAAGCTAATTATTTCATTAATTGTTTTTTTTTTCTTATTCATGGGTTGACCCTACTTCAAGGTCAGGGTCATGGAGTTCTGGTACCTGTTTGGTACCTATATCAGTCCATAACACTGTGGTGATGTCTGGCCTCACTGGAAGGCACTGGACTTGAAGGCACTGCTGTGGTGGTGGACTAGTGTATTAGACCGCTGCTGTAACCATGTGTCTAAACAAAACTAGCCAACCTTTTTAAATAATGGAAAAGTGTTCAAGGCGATAGAGGAAATGTATTAGTTTGTTTGTTTTTCCAATGTCAACTGCCACCAAAAACAGAGTTAAATGCCACCAGTAGAAGAGAGAACAAGGGAGGACAGTGACAGATGAAATGCTGTTTCAAGGGAAGATTTAGAAGCTGTGTCAGTTGTTGTGGTTTGTGCTGGGAAACCTTGTGTGACCGGATTTAACCTACTATTTAAATATGTTTTCAGGTTTGCAGTCAAGTCATTCTGTCGGTTCTGATAATGCTTATACATTGACAGACAGCTGTCACAGATGTATCTCCAGAGCAAGCCCATTGGTCTGTGAAACCTAAGCTGAGATCCCACATAACTTTAGAGAATATGTCCCACTCAATCACTGCAAAGGTGACATGCTTTTCATTCTTTTTATCATTTTGAAAGTATATGTTTAATGATGTAGAAAATACATTCAGCTTAACTGAAACATGTCACTGCAGGCCAAACCATATCTTCTTGTAAATGAGCAACATTGTACATAAAGAAGCTACAATGCACAAGTCTTACTAGCTTCAACAGCTACATAGGACACTTACACCATATTTCTATATGTTACCATTTATGCATTTGCTTTGATATCTTTTTCTCCGATTAACTAACTTTCTCTGTTCGTTCAATATATTTCAAAATGAATATGATGCAATTAAAAAAATAGGCATTTGATTTTATTTAATTTAACAAGTTCATCATAAAAGCAAATGAAAAGTCAAAGAAAGTTGTTTGATTATGCAAATTATGCAAACTCATTATTGTGAGTAGCAAGTGACGTATTCACGGGGGTGAACAGAAACATGTTAAACCGGAGAGTGCCAGACATTGATTGTTCAGTAAGGTGTATGGTTTCACCCAAGACTGACAAATCAAACTGACAGTGATGGGACTTGGACAGGATCAGACTGTTCAGCAGTTCTTGTGGGATCCTTCTTGAAATATCGCCTATTTTTGTGCTTAATGCTGCTTAAAGTCATTGCACAAGAATTTATGATTTACACGATTCAGTTAATTTAGTGATGTACTATAGTTCAATTGGGTTATTTAAACACTGCAAATGGCAGTACGTTGGTTTGCTTTACTTAGTCCACACTAAAATGTTTGTATTGCATTGCTGGATTTTGTCCATTTAGAGTGATTTACAAGTGGTGCATAATAACGTAAAGATTGAGATGGGTAACTTTGGGGTGAGGGCTACCTGTAATTCCTTAACAGTGTTGAGATTTAAAAGAGCAACATTATTATGTAGTACTAAATACACAAGCAAACTTTCCTTTCCTATATACACCAGTGTATTAAAACATTTCACCTTCCATTCTTTATTAGATGAAATTGCCAGGTTGGAATACATAACCTCTCAATAATTTAGAAACGTGCAATATTCAATAAAAATACCTCTCTAATTGTTCTATGTTAGATGTGGGCCCGTAAATAAATTTTAAATGCCTTTGGATATTAGAAAGTTCCAAACATGAATTAGTATTATAGAATGGCCTCTGCTAATCTCTAGCATCCAGGGCATCAGCTTGGCAATTGATGAAACACGAGACCATATGTTTTAGACTTCTGATAATAGTGCAAGAGTAGGATCAGTTTTACATTTCGTTCACAATTAGATAGACAAACTAAAACTGACACTAATTATTTCTACTCTGAGGCATTTGGGTGTAATAATACTTGTAACAATTTGTAACACTGTTCCGACTTTTTCTCTAGCCTTTCAAAGTTGGTATTTAACTGAATACATAATGTTAAGTAACATGCTTGAGCCATTACTTCGTCACATTTTTACACAATTACTAATTGGACCAATTACATGGTTTGTGTTGTGTAGTGTCCAAATCTATTAATTTTCCCTAAAATAATAAAAAAATGTAAAAACTTTTTCACATAGTTCTTTAATACTAATAGTATAATTTAATTATTTCTTATTAATAATAATAGTTACAGAAAGATTAGATAATGTTTGACCATACTGTATATGAAGTTATAGTAGATTATAACATTTAATTATGTTAATCACACCAATTAATTTAACTTTTAATTTGATTACATTGCAAAATAATGTTGCTGTAAAGCATTTTATTAACTAAAACTGTTGAGTTATATACATTGTACAACATTTATAGTTTAGTTACAGTAAAATAGTTATAATATAGCAATATAGTATGAAAATGGATGAAAAAATACATTTATTTTGGCATGTACCACTGTTATGTAAAAACATATGTACATACTGAACATACAAATACCCCTTAGAGAGCTGACTTCCATGCAAAATTCTGTTCTCATTACTAAAAATGTTTCTCTGCTTATTAGGAGTTTTCACTGATGTACCATTAAACATGTTAACACCTTCTCTGGGGAAGTTCTTCTTTAATGTTATGTTTGCTTTGATCAAGCTATTTTCCATAAGCACTTCTTCTCTTTCTCTTACAGTGCATTCCTATTCTGGGTCATGGCTTTGTTCTGGACAAATATAAGTGTCGTTGCAAGAGTGGCTTCTACTACCCCAACAGACTGGCCATCAATGGGGTCAAACGTAAGTATTTTAATAGACAGTCAGCTGCACTATTTGAACTGATTTTACAAACAAAAAAATACTGGATTTTACTGGAAACAAATAAACATTTGTATTTGTAATATAAATCCACATGAATCATGGAAAAACATAATAATAATGGTATAAGAAGGTTTGTGCAGATCATCCACACTCATATTCAGGATAATGAAATCAGATTTTAACCCCATCAGAAATCAGATCAGTCACCCATTAGGTGCACCTCATTAAGTAAGTACCTTTCCTCTTCAGTCTCACTTCATGTTACTGTGTTTTTTGGTTTGCTGTTGTGTTGCTGGATTTGATGTTGTGTTCCTAAATTTGTTTTGTCTTTTGTTTCCGGATTTGCAGTTGTGTTTTCAAATTTACTGTTGTGTTTTTATATATATTTTGCTGTTATGCTTTCTTTCTGTTGATTTGTTTTGAGCTTCAGGGCTTCTGTAGCTCTTCATGACACCCATGAATACTTCACATCTCCACAATAATGAATGTTCAACAGGTAAAATATATAGTCTCACACATCACTAATAATCACTGAAACTAATAATAGCACCCCAAAATAATTTTGTTAGGTGGCCAAGGCTTGTCACTGGCCTAATATACCATTTCTTTATGGGATACATGTAGGGTGCTGTCAATGGTTTGTATCATTTACATTATCTACATATACTCTACACTAATAGGCAAAAACATGGGCCAAACCTAAAAACGTAAGTTAAGTTGAATAGTTGAATAGCCATTAGTTGTCACCCCACTGCCACCCCAGATGTAGCACATCAAAAGCTTGAAATATTCTTAAATAGAATCAGGAGTGACATATTTCTACAGGTAGAGATCTACAAAATGCAGTCTTTTCAGTCCCAAGGTAAATAAGTGAGAAATTTTGCTTAAAAAATAACAAAATATAATGCAAATGTTGCTGTCAGAAAACACAAAGCCAGTCTTCTTCAAAACTGTCAAACTATTAACTATTATACGTAAACTGTAGCTATTTTGAAATTTACAAGACCTTAAAGCACAGCAAATTTCAATTTAACGATCACCAATAAAGAAAATAACCAATATAATTGAAACATCAGGTAATTTTTCCCAGGACGAAATTATCTGGATGACCCAAACCTCTTCAGGTAGAGATAACCACCAGCCTTTTTTCCAGCTCTCAAAGAAAAAGAAAAAAAAATGCCTTTACAATCTCTCAGCTAAATTTAAACCTGAGAGAACAATATTATATCTTGAAGGCTAATATTCGCTAGCTTGTCTAATTGAGGTTTTGTGCCTACGAGTAGTGTTAGAAAGTTATTGCTGTCATAAAAAACTTTCAGGATAGCACAATGTTTCAGAATATGGACAGTTTGATTTAGAGTAGTTCACAATAGTTGTGTAGACTGATAAATCGTGATTTAATTTGCATAGTGATGTCTTAAAGGAAATCTTGTTCTAATGCACACTGTACCGTGTAAATCTGAATGACAATAAAGCCTGTCTAAGTCTAAGTCTAAAAGATGTGGTGAGAAATACAAGAGTGACTGTATGTCTGATACTATTAGGCATTGAGGTAAATGTTTCATTATTTGCTTTTGAGACCATTAAAAGCTTATTGTATATATGATTATTGTATGAATATTGTATGATTATACATTATTTATTTATAATTCATGTATAAATTCATTCAGCCTAATGATGATTGATTTATATTGTGATGCTTCACTAGAAAGAGGTCCCAGAATATTCGCTTATATTCATAAGTATGCTTTTACCTCTATTGATGTGTGCTCAGCTACAAAACAGCAAAAGGGCTATGCCATTTAACATTACGTATTTTGCTTTGAGCTATATAGGTCACAACAGAATACCAGCCAGATCTGAACCAGAAACATAAAATCAGGTATATCCAATATGCCTCTGCTTCTAAATAAGGAAGCACATATTTATACAATTATCTTCCAACAGAAAACAAAGTACAATGATTGCAAAAAAATTATGCCAACACAACTCCTTAACTTAATCAAACTAAACAACACAAGAGAATGGGTTCTTGCCATCTCTCTTCCAGGCTAGGTTGAGATTTACTGTATACTGCTAGAGTGTGTAAGTAAAATCTAGTTATAAATATTTTAATCTTGCACACTAGATGAGATCACATCTATCATGCTTGCTGTGAGAGTAATGTGTTAGGTTTCATTTTCTCTCTTTTCTACCCAGGGAAGGTTGTGAGCATACAGGACTCTGAGGGATCTTTACATGGTGCAGATAATGCCAGTCTTTGTCTTCCATGCCAGGAGGGATGTACACAATGTATAGATGACACACCGTGTTTGGCACATGGTGAAGGGTACCTTCGCATTGCCATATTGGCATTCCAGGGAATCCTCATGTTGTTGGACTTCATCAGCATGGTGCTGCTTTACCATTTCCGCAGGAACAAGGTGAGCATGAGCTGCAGGTAACAGAATGGTAACATTTAAATTCAGCCAAGATAGCAAACTGGAGCTGTTTTAGTAACCACAGCCTTTTAATTGCCTCATTAATAACATTAAAACCAGAATAAATATTGTTTGCTATTGCTTTAGTGCTATATGCTATAGAGTTCAGAATATTTAATATATGTTATTAATTACTACTTTGTAGTACAGTCCCAAATCAGAAAATAAATCATTTTGAAACATATATGCAGCTTGAACCCAAGGCATTTAATGTTTTGTCTGGTCAATTTCATTTCATTTGTTTATTTGTTAATATACATATATTCCTGGAATGCATTCCTAAAGTTAAGACCTATGAACTCCGATGACTCCGATGACGGCACTGCATCAAGATTGACCATTTGACGATAGCTGATATAACCATATGGAGAAGTGATTACTTTAGCAAACCTGACAGTAAAATTTTACTGTGCAAAAGATAAGCCTTTTTAGGGATGTCCATTAGGTACATTAGGGAGGCAATGCAAAACCACATGCTGCATACATTAACAGTGTGACTGTGGAAAATAAGGTAATTCATTGGATTGCCTGCAGTAATAACCTCTCCAATGGAAATGCGGGAAGAATTTGTTTTTAACGTTATTACTTTAAATGATGCATGCAAGAAGAATGGGACAAAATAATGCCTGAAACACTTCATCACTTGATATCTTCTATACCAGAACATCATTTAGGTGTTGGAATAGAAACATTACAAATTGGCAAATGCTTTACCATCACAATTTTTTTGTGATATGTTGCAAGCCTGAAGTGTGAAAATGAATGTATATGAAAAAGTGAAATCATATTGACCAGACAAACATCAGATATTTTGGGTTTGAATTGTCTACAAATAAACAAAAGTACATGTATCTGTAAGAAACTGCGTCAGCCTTTTTACCAGCAGACCCTAAGAAGGTCGCAGCACTGTCCACTTGTGTCAGTACATCAATATTAGTATACTGCATAGTAATAATAAGCCTAATGTACAGATCTGTTGGCTGTATTTTCTTACATCTCAGGCTGCAGCCACTTTTAGGGATTAGGGTAAGAACTCATGTTTTAGTATATCAATGTAACATAGTATAGTTATCCAGATTTTGTTGCAGCTCTTTCAGGCTCTGAACAAAAAAAATAACATTGTTACATCAGCAACATCACGCAACTAACTATCAGTAATAGTAGCAGTTGTAACAAACTTTGCTTGTTTAAATATTTATTTTATCATCTTTGAAAATCATGGCAGCATAGGTCAAAGGTGGACCACAAGTCGTGTAAGTCACAGCTCACTGAGAAAGACAGACAGAAATTTTACAGCTCTGTAAAAATAAATTTACAAAAATTATCACACCTAAATGAAAAACTAAGCAGAAATAAACAATTGTTTATCTCAACAACTGTGCAACGTGAAATTCCCAAAGTTAATGTGCGACAGTGCTGCCATTCAGAAATATTTGCCACTGATTGAAGACACCGAAATGGGCGCATTAAAACAACCTGAAATTCAGTGCAATGAAAAACAGATCTATGAGCTCTAGTTTGACTCAGAGAGCTTGCTTTTAGAAATGGCAGCTTCCGAGGGCCTGGCTGGGGATGTAACCGCTGCTATCATCCAGTGAATTCCAGGTTAGGATCCAGACTGTTTTCTTCAACCCTGACTAGGATAAGCAGTGGCTAGACTGGGTGCTTTGCTTTTTTAAATATACATTTATGTTAGAAACCTATGGATGTGGGTATAAGTAGAAAAGGGCATCTAAAATTGTATAAAACGAATAGCCACCTCATGGTAATCAACAAGTTTAACAATTGCTTTTCCAGAGCATTTAAGACAGAGTTTTTCTAATGGTGTAAACACTGTTCGTTTTTTTTAAAATCCAGAATGCTACTCTGCCCATACATACTGCTAAATATATTTTCTGAAATGGTTTGATAAATACTAAGCTGAAGTTACCTCCACAACCAGTAAACCTTTTTTAGTTTACATATGAAGTTCCCCCCAGGAACTGGAATGTTTTTTAAATATGTCAAGCACAAGCATTTTTACATGAGTGCTACATGCAATTTTTTGGAAAACGTCTGTAGATACACTGTGATAAAATGGTCAAAGTAGTGAGCTGACTGAGTAATTTAAAGAAATTAAGGAGTAACACTGGCAAGTGTATGTAAATACGAGAGAATATAAGAATATAAGAATAAGAGAACAGTTTTACAAAATGTATAAATACAGGACAGGAAATGTTTGTTACCTTAGAAACAACACACGCTGCAGTCATCAGTTCTGGTCAGTCACTCGTAATGATTCCTATTGATTTTGTATGACCTTTCAGTACATTACACCATATAAATTCAAGTGGCTTAAATATTTGATGAGTAGCTTTGTTCTTTTGCTGATTACGCTTTTTTTTTTCTAGCTTACTAGCCTAATGAATTTGTACCTATTGCTTTGCCTTAGATTTGTAGTGGGTGGTTCATTTCTGGCTTACTTCCTGTTCTTAGGCATATTTTCAAACCTGCTGACATTTGCTAATAATTTACATTTAGCAGGTACCCTTATCCAGAGCGACTTGCAACTTATACAACCTTACAATCCAATCAATTGTGGGTTAATGGTCAAGGACCCAACTGTGATTACAAACCAGATCCCAGAAGGAATATAATTATTAAGGAAAACGTAAATGTATTTTGTACAGCCTCAATTCCAATGAAGTAATAAACTATAAACAGAATAGGATTTTTAAATCCTTTTCAACCTATTTTCAATTACATACACTACAAAGACTATTTAAACTATTTAATTTTTAAACGGATAAGCTTTATTATTTTTGCAAGTATTCACTCATTTTGAATTTGAAGCCTGCAACACATTCAAAAAAAGTTGGGACGGGGGCATGTTTACCTCTGTGTTACATCACCTTTCCTTGTAACAACACTCAACTAACACACCCCATACCATCAGAGATGCAGATGCTTTTGAACTTCACACTGATAACAATCCAGACTGTCCTTTTCCTCTTTGTTTTCAAAAACAATTTGAAATGTGAACTCATCAGTCCACAGGGCACTTGCGTCAGTCCATCTCAGATGAGCTCAGTCCCAGATAAGCCGGCGTTTTTTCTGGGTGTTGTTGTTCATGGATTTTGTTTTGCATGGCATGAGTTTTAACTTGCAATTGTAAATGGAGCAACAAACTGTGTCCATTGACAATGATTTTCTAAAGTATTCATGAGCTCATGTGGTAATATCTATTACAGAATGATGGCAGTTTTTAATGCAGTGCCACCTGAAGGATTGAAGGCCATGAAGGCATTCAGTGTTGGTTTTTGGCCTATATTCCTTCCAAGTGCAGGTTGAAAAATGTTGTTCTTAAACTGTTGGACAATTTGCTCACACAGTTGATCACAAAGTGGTGAAACTTACCCCATCCCATGCTCCATTTATACGAAATCATGACACTCACCTGTTTCCAATTATATGGAATATGGAATATTTCAAGTGTTTTTTGAGCATTCCCAGTCTTTTGTTGCCCCAGTACCATATTTTTGGAACATGTCACAGGTATCAAATTCAAAATGAGTGAATATTTACAAAAAACAATTAAGTTAATGTTTAAACGTTAAATATCTTGTCTCTGTAGTGTATTCAGTTAAATATGGGCCTGTATTCCAAGTTCATACCTAAGTTATTTGCATAGAATTTTACTATATCTAGCCCTTGCGTAAGAAACCCATCTAATCCCAACAATCCATCAATGCTACCAGTAAGTAGTTATGTTGTTAGCATCAGCATTCTAATTGATTCCAAATGGCCAGTGGGTTTAGGGTGTCCTGTTGATTGTTTGGTTGCTGTCGCATAGAAGTGTATACATTTTACATTCTTCATTTACAGCCTTTATCCAGACCGACTTACAACTGATACAATTTTACAATCCAAGCAGTTGTGGGTTAGGGATCTTGTTCAAGGGCCCAACTGTGGCAGCTTGGTAGAGGTGGGATTTGAACCCTGTACCGTCCAAAGAGTCCAGTACCTTAACTCTAAGCTACCACAGTGCTCATCGCCTAAAACTGAAATAAAAATTCCTTTACATGTAATAAACACATTGATCATCATAAAAAAACTTTTTTTCGTTTTTTTAATATGACATAATCCTGAATGCTTCTACTTCATTGCTATTTTCAAGTTTATTACTTATGGACATTGATTCATATCCACCAATGTGAATGTGAATTCAGATTCACATCAATGTATGGTCTGAAGTTGCTTATGTTCGACCGTATTATGTTGAGCTCTCACATGAAAGAGAGCACTTGCAGATAAGGCATTAGTCTGTGGTATGTAGATGTGATTCACATTTCGTAGGAATACATTTATAGTAGCAAGGGAATCTGTAGGCAGATATTTAAGTAACTGTCCTGCAACTCTTTAGACAGAATGGGACCCCCTCTCTTAGAAGATGATTTTAAGAGATAAAAATCACAAACTTTTGCAATATTTTTGCTCATACTTGTACTTGTATATCACTCATTATTGACATTACATTTTAAATCATATGTGTGTGCAATTTATGTAGTAGTGCTGAACCTGTATATGTCCTGTATCTATTACAATATCTATATTTATCTATTTTCTCTTTCAGAGCATTCGGGCTTCAGGTCTGATTCTGCTAGAGACCATCTTGTTTGGAGCACTGCTTCTCTATTTTCCTGTAAGTTTCATATTTATTTTACTAAATACATTTTGCTGACCTTATATACCCAGTTAATGAACCAAATATGATCCCTTTGCTATGGGTGTGATGCATGGCTAATATAGCCAGGTCATTAAATAACTTTTATGCAACTACAAGCCAGCACAGAAATATCTGTGCTATAAGTAAAATTAATTAAAATACTTATTTGCCTGGTCTCACTCACTAATATTACTAAATGCTTGACTTTGTTCTTATGAGTATTAATGCATAATATTTTCTGAAATAAAACTATTACTAGGGTAATACAAAGCAGATTCCAAAAACGTTGGGACACTAAACAAATTGTGAATAAAAACTGAATGCAATGATGTAGAGATGGCAAATGTCAATATTTTATTCGT
>JAUZST010012266.1:0-11529 GCA_034779995.1 Parotocinclus haroldoi
GAGAGAGAGAGAGAGAGAGAGAGAGAGAGAGAGAGAGAGACAGAGAGAGAGAGAGAGAGAGACAGAGAGAGAGAGAGCGAGAGAGAGAGAGACAGAAAGAGAGAGAGAGAGAGAGAGAGAGGCAATAAATACTGGGTCACGGCCAGCATGCCAATTCATCCTTGAGGTGCGTCAGATAAGGTTCTGATCAAGGCTCGTGTAGACCAGTGCAGACCAGCAAGCCAAAACCAAAAACATCTCTTCCTTTCTATGAAACACTCCAGGTGTGTAGCAGCTTGGCTACTGAATCCTGATCCATGAAACTCTGACATACAGATCTTGTGTGGCCCTTAACACTGAGTTGTCGCTGGTCCTGGACATTTCCAAATCAAAATAACAGTACCTACAGCTGAACAGTTCACATTCTGTTTGCTCTTTGGGCTCTTTTTTCCATATAATCGACGGGCGCTTTTTGTAAGGTCTCAAAACCTAGCTGGCTTGTACAACCCCAAATCAGTAAAACTTGGCACAATGTCTAAAATACACATAAAAAGACCACAACACATGATTATCCACTCCAGATGCCTCTGAAAACAGAGAAGTGGATGTAGTTTATGGACATGTTTAACATAAGGACTATTGTTTTTGCACACTAAAGTTTTAAGTGGTATTTGTGACTGTAACTCTGTATTGTAGAGCTTGATACGGTATGGGGCTTAGTAGAGCTTGGTACGGGCTGAGACTCGTACCCTTGCCCTGTTTGTAAAACCATGCTGCAAACAAAGTTTGGTGTCTTAAGAACTATTCAGTTAGAATTCGCTTGTTTATTTGGTGTTTTTAACATTGCTTTCAGCAATAACTGCCAATTAACTTAGGGTAGACAGTGAACCTAAAGCATGTGTTTGGACTGTAGGAGGAAACTGAAGTAAATCTAAGCAGATACAGGGACGACGTGCACGCTCTACGCAGAACTAGTCTGAAACCAGGATCGAAACCAGGGGCGTGGAGCGTCGTGCTGCCCGTTCATTTAGCACAACAGCCAAACATGCAATGCAGGGCTGCCCAAACTTCTGCAAAAGACTGAACGATCATCTCCATAACTTCCAGTTTTCCAGAAAACGTCCACCTCGTAATGTCGAGGCCCAAGGTGCTAGTGATAATCAAGTGTTCGCTTGTATATGCTGACCGCACCGTGACCTTTCAGGGACACAGTGGCGTTTTGTTCCTGTTAGCAGATAACAGTAAGTCATGCCGCGCTGTGAACCACACCAGAAAGCCTTGTGGCATTATGTAAGAACTGGATGCTCTTTTGGACATATTTCATGGAAAATCTTCTCTCGGATGATCATTTCACTGGGAGGGAGGATGAAGGATCGAGGGAGGATGTGTGTGTTTGATTATGTTTGCTGAACCATTCACTTAACCCTCAGATTTTGACAATACCAGCGCCTTCTAACTGCCAAGAAGGCTGGATTTGTATAGTTTTATGCACGTACGCATTGTATTATTAGATCGTCTGGATACAAACGTTCCCCGAGTTAACTGAAAGAAGTTACAAAGACCTCACAGAAAGAAAATAGTTTTGTTGAACTGTTCACGATCACAGGAACACTCCTAAGCAGCTGACTGAGACGCTCAGATCAATATCTCATCTAAAAATACATCTGAACGTTTCCAGCTTACAGTTTCTACGGTCTGAAATGTGACTAATAGATAGATATTTAGGACAACTCTAAGTCAAGTCCAGAAGGTTAAGGCACAGAAAACACTATGACCGAACCCAAAGACTGGTCAGGTAGGCAAAGCTAAGTGCACAGCCTTGTATGAGTTTGGCTAGTGCAGAACTATTGGTGCTTTGGTACTATTGGTGCTAAGCACTGCATCAAAAGCAGGTCGTCTGACCAGCCATGCCCAAATAAACCCGAAGACTATAACAAAACAGGACAAAATCATAAGTCCGGTATCAGAACAATCAGTGCTTATATCGTTTCATTATCAATTTAAACACCTGCTCCTGGTCTTCCATGATAACTGACCTTCGGCTGAACCAGTCAGCTGTTTTTCCAGTGTCTGTATAAGGAAATCAATTGAATTTGCCCTGGTAAGTGCACACACAGCACAGATTTGATGGATGCTTGGTTAGAAAATGCTGGTTGGAAACAGCATTATGGAGATGTGGTGACTGTTGACTCAGACCTGACCATGATATAATAATCGCATTTCCCTTAGTGGCAACTGTGACTAATGGTTTCCGCTCGTCCTCCTCCTGAAAAGACTTGTCATCTCCCAAAATTGTACCACTTCCTGCTCCTCCGTGATTCCATTACCTCTCTATTAGATTACGTGTAGCTGTGAGGATCTTAAATCACTCTGAAAGCCTCAGGAAATGTAAGAGTATCATGACGAATATTAATAGTGCTTAATAAAATGACCAGCTTAAGACCACATTAACGGACCGTCCCTGCCTGCTTACTATATAAACACAAATTCCTCCCTCAATAAAAGTCCGTACATGGCACAAATGCAAATATAGTACAATTTAAGAATTAGGTTGATTTTTTTTTTTGTAATATAACTAAAACAATTACGGTTCTGACAGTGGGAAATGTAAAGCAATTACCTTGGGGTAATTAGGCCAGTATCAAGTATGGTCTGCATCACCGCATCAGTGACAAAACTAAAACAAAATGCTTAATGTTTGAAGGGGAACTGACTGAAAAAGTATTCTGTATTTCAAACAAACAGGAATAGTGGCTGAAAATCAGAAATTTACTGACAGGACAGATAGTACAACTTAATTATTTCAATTAACATCCCAAGTAGGTCGGATCCCTTTTTGAGTCTTGGTCCTCCCAATGTTTATCCCTTCTATTTTCAGGGAGTTTTCCCTTGCCACTGTTGCCCTAGACTTGACTTGAATGGATGGATACTTAATGTCCCTGATTGACAGAAGTTGCTAAATGTTGCAAATGTAAAGCCACAAAATTGAAGAAAACACCACTAGAGGCCATAAAAGATGGACAAAAGCAGCATTTCACCATACTTCTTTCATATACCTGGACGGATTTATCGTTACACAGAAAGGAAAGGAATTTTTTAAACACACCGCGAATGCTGCCAACTGTTAAGCACGGTGGGGGATCCTCAGTCATTTGGGCAGAGTTGCTGCTTTGCACGGCCTTACAAACACGAGGCATTGTTAAAAAGCTAGGAGCACCCCCTGGTGCTGACACTCTTTCCTCTAGATGTTCCCATGTTCCAGAGTCCTAAATTTAAGATGCACATTACTGGAGGCCATGGGCATTGTACATGTGTCCCAATATATTCTGCTTATTATTTATTTAAGCGTTAGTGCAGAGTGCATTTTGTAGGTCTACAGTTACGGTAGTCCATCAGTCCTGAGAACGTTCCATCACCCAACCAGTACCTGTCCTGTGCTGGTCCTGGTACTAGTAGAGAAACACAAGGACTACAGTCTGTAAGTGTAGAACTACAAAATGCAGGCGCCACTAAAACGTAAATACAGAATATGCAGAATGCAAACAGAAAAAAGTCTGAGAATGCCTACGATTTTTGCACAGTACACTATGCTGCTATGATTAGTCAAATGGTTGGTGAACCATGGGAGCCCCGACCTCCGTAAACACACGATTTAAAAATTACCAATGCTTCATGGGAAGATCTTAAGTTGGCTATAAAGTATATCTTGCCTCAAAGAACTTTATTCTTAATGATCCAACAAGTGGGGGAGCAGCTCTTTGGGAGGTGATCAACAACCTATAATCTTATTAGTTCCATCATATATGTCTTTTTTTAACTTTATCATCTGCCCCAACTGGCCTTAGACTTTATTTTAAGTTCATTTCCAGTAACCAGGCTTTTCCCTTAGTGCGGAGAAACAAATCACACATACAGTATATTGATGCACTAGATAATGCAGGTTCAGTTGAAATGTTTGATTGCTCCACTAGCTTGGGAATGAAGAAAAACAATTATATATAGATAAAAAGTGTTAAACCAAGCCAAGTGTCATAAGCTGCCTGGACTTTGACCACTAAAGGTCCTGACCTGAAGTGAAAATAAAAACAGCGTTTCCACAGAAACCACAGACATGCAGCAGGCCCCTAGCAACCACAAAACTCCAAATGAGATGTGGTTAAACCTTCCGCTTACTGCAACATCCCACAAAACATACCACTATTCGCTTTACTGGATGATCAGAAGCACTAAGCGCTCCCCTCCAAAAACACAAGCCGGATTCATGACTCGGCACAGTTGTGCCACAGATGTGTTTTATGATCTTTAATACTCTATAGTTATCCAAATGAACCATGACTCCAGTACACTAGAAATAAATCTGCCGAGCTGACAATCTGCAGTTAAACTGTCCACAAGTCTTTCTTCCAAGATGCGACTGCTGCCAAACAGCCATGTCAAAAGCGCTTTTCTTATTTCGCCTTTTCTCCTTAATCTCACTATCAAAAGACTTTTAGCATCTGTCCGTGATTTAGAGCATGCCACTTTTCTGCACGTCTTCAAACTAGGGCGGAATGACCTTTTTGCTTCTGTAATTAATTAAACAGAAGTTATAGATATACTAATCAGTTAAAGCTCAAATCCCAGTGGGAACCAAGCGGGAATGCAGCCTGAGTAAGGGGCCAAACCATCGCAGGGCAATTCTCATTCACTAGGTTATCTAGGGGTTACTTAAGGTCGCCGGTTCAACTAGTGGAATGTGTTTGGGAGGTTGTTGTGAAGTCTGGAGCACCTGAACGTGCAGAGAACACCCATTTCACACAGACAGCAGCTGTTTAAGACTGAGTCATCCAAAACCAACAGCTGTTCCATCATGGGCATGATGACCGACTGGACATTGAATCATATCGTTCACTTTCACCGGTACCACATCATTATTTTTTACTGTAACTGGTATAATGTTTAGCGTTTAAATGATTAAAACTCTTAGCATGATTATGTGACACTTGGTTTGACTCAAATGTTTGTTTACCTATTTAAAACGATAAAAAGCAGAGTGGTAGGACCTTCTTGTGCATCCCTTACTGTTGTGTGCTGCAGAACTGTGCAGAACAGAAATGCTTTTGAATTATAATCCAGGCTGCCTGCGTTCTGGTAAAGAGAAGACAATCGACCCAAATCCATATGGAATAGCGTGAAGGTTTGACTGAAGTTCCCAAGGTGTCCAGAAGGAGGCGGTATTGACTCTTTAGTAGGAAAGGTCAGCATGTCTGCACGATTTCCGGCCCTGTGTGACGCACACACGTTTCGTTCGGGTTTGTACACAGGGAAGCCCCGAATATCGCTGTCCAAATGCATGGGCATTAATATGGCTTTCCCATTCCCAAAAAATCCACCACTAAGGAAAGCTTTCAAGTACTTTCTGGACCGTAGCTGGGGGTTCAGTAAGGGGCGTCACTCTGAACTCATACATACGATGCGTTGTGGAAAATCCTCAGACCTCATTCACTTTCTCAAATGTTGCTATTTTAAGTCCTAGCGCTGAAATTTATCTCTGAGAGCCTCCCCGTGTCTCTTGACGTTTGTACAATTGGATTGGTGTCCAGCTGTGGTAAATCTGGTTGACCGAACACGATGTCCACTAGCAAGCTGCTGCTGTTTTCGGCTCTTGCTGTGGTGCTGAGGATAATGACTGAGCTGCAGTTTAATGTTTGCATCATGGCTGACCGATGCTGGCATGAGACAAGGCGGGTCCAAAGGTGAAAGGTCGAATGAAGGCAAAAACGAGGACGTATGATCGCCATACGTCTGTTGGCATCTGTCAAACCTATTTATCCACCTATTAAAATGGCAAGAGGGTGAATCGTGGCTCATCACAAGGAGCTTTCTTCAGACCAAGAAGATCATGGGTCTTCTTGGTGAAGCTACCTATCCATGGCCACCACAGACAGCTTGGAACTCCGTACTGAGTGCTGCAAATAAAGCTGTTTTCTTATGTTTGTTGCTCCTGGATATCTCCACTTCATAAAAACACACACACACACACACATACACACACACACACAGTTGTCCGAAACAGCCCTAAATCAAGCTCGCTGTAAAGGTGGCATCAAAAACGGGCCAAACCACTGAAAGTCGTTGGGTTGATCCATTCTAATGTCAGCGTTTAACAAAGGAGAGTGCTGTTGTTCGCAGGAAAAGCTGTCAACAAGGTACATTTGAACATGGTGCCAATTTGGCGTGTTTTGTACAGCGCAAAAAGCACTTTGAATCAATAAATGCCACATAACACTTCATCTCAGCCTGCTCCAGCACACCTCTAATGTTTGCCCCTTTAGTCTTTAGGACTGTGGTGTATTTGTGCCACCAGAAGGCCCCTGATATGAATAGCGCCAGTCTAGCTGCAAGCGCACAATAGGGGATTTCTGCAAGGGAGCAAATAAGGAATCCGATCCTATCTGGGTGAAGCCAAAACTGGCAGCCAAAGAGGCCAAGCTTGGCCTTTCTTCCTCTCATTAAAACAAGACATGTTTGAGGATTACCGCTGCGCAGGCCGTCAGTGTCTGTGCCGTCTTCATCACCCTAACCTCATAAAAAAAAGGCAGACAAGGCAGGTTTACAACTTTTCCTGGGGTAACCAGCAGCACACAGGAGCATAAGGTGGACGGAAGCCAAGCAGCAGTGCTAAACAAAGTGCTAAGAGAAATACTGCCTATATTCAAATGTTTGTTTAGACTGTGTGTTTTTCAGGGACTCTCATTTGGGTGACAATAGCGTCCCAGCACACTCTGAATACAGATTCTGTCCTAAAGCGGTCCCGACAAAGGCTCCTAAAAGCCATGGCAACTATTGGCCCCTCAGGCACCTCCTGCCTTAAGAAGCCCACAACCTTGCTGAAGAAGTCTTTGTAGGAAATATCTTGATTTGATGCTCTTATGGAATTCTGCACAATACCCCATGAGTCCAGCTTATGAGGGAAATAATTGAATAGGGAATAAAAACAGAACTTGCTTACTTATTTCTTTGTTTAGCTAAAGTCAGAATACATGTATGTGCTTATATGTCTTTGTTACTGATCCTGTGAGTAAGTTCCTCTCTTCTGCACCCCGTCTCTTGTAATTATTATCCATATAATGCACTTCAAAGCCAGGGGTTTGACCAAACTGACAAATGGGTGAAGCTTCGAACTACACCGCTCATAAGAAATTCGGGGATATGTCATATTTCATTTTGTAATATCCCCTCATTTTTGGGAGCAGAGCAGTTTGAAAACGGGTGTCTAAATCATACAGACAAAGAGCTTCATTGAGAAACACCGACATAACCTAACGTAAAAAGAAGTAACCTGTGGAGTCTACAGTAATTAACCAAATATACTTAGGACATTATATATTTCAAATGGTATATTGCACGGTTCTGTATAAAAGGTGGACAAAAATGTGAATAAATAGATAAATAATGGCACAGTGTTAAGATACTTCTAAGAAAATGTTTTATATATATATAAGAAGTGTTAAGAAACATATACATAAACATAAACATATATATATATAGATATATAGATATATAGATATATAGATATAGATAGATATAGAAGAAGTGTTAAGAAACATTATATTGCATTGGGGTATTCTAATACATCGCCGAGGATCTATGTACCAAAAAGTTTGGTTGCTAAACTATCAGAACGTTTGTTGGGCAGCTGTTGGTACCACAGTGTTTTACTCCATCAGCTCAGCAGAAAAAGTGTGATGGAATACAGAAAGTGTATGAGTGTATGAGGTCATCAGATACAGTTCCGTTACAGTGCCAGTAACACCAGTTAAACTGCCGCAGGCTCAGACGTTTCTTAAAGATGCATCTTCTTAAGGCACATGACAGGAAAAGCAGGCAGTGGAGCCCCATTACGTTCCCAAAAGCAATAACGTGATATGCTGTGAAACCTCTATGAACTTAAGAAAGGAATGCTAGGCTAGGTTCTGTGAAACTGCACCTTATGCGACCCGGATGCTGTCAGAATATCGCATTATGTACCGTACTTAGCAAGGTTACGCGGGATACTGTAGTTTACTAGTACCAGCGAAATGTTTTCCCACACAATGACGTTTTGAATATCAGCACTGAACGACGCATATTGATTTTCTAGTATTTAAAATCTTATCTCGCTGTAAAGCTGCATTTCGCTCATCACCCTCTTTACCCACCCCCCCACCCCACCCCACACACACACACACACACACACACACATTCACCGACACGTTTAATGTGATTGACCTAATGCTTGTCTTTGGAAGGCGGGAGGAAAACAGATTAACAACAGGGAGAACATGCCAACTGCACACTAGTAACAGCTCCACTAGGACCCGGAACCAACCCAGGTCTTTGGAGCCGCGCTACCTGGTGCAGTCCCATGCTCTGGTTGGCTAGAGATGATGCGCCACCCAGGTATACTGGACTAAATGATGCCATGATGCATATTTTAATTTGATTTGATTAAATATTCTATTTACCTATAATACTTACCTAGTTTCTGTTTTTTTAGACCTGTAACTACAGACTTACTGGACAACATAAATTAGTTTCGTATTAACATTTATCAATAAGCGACCCAAGCGGGACAGGTCCCTTTCTGAATCTCCCACGTTTTCTTATTTTTAAGATTTAGAGGATTTTTCCTTGCCACTGTCCCCCCCTAGCTTTAACCCTATATATTAGAAGACAATGTAAAACTGTAAATCTGCTTTGAGACAGTGCTCCGTTATTAAAAAGGGCCATACGGATAAATCTGACTTGACACTACAATGTGCAACGCCCTATTGGAAGGAATGTTCAGACGTATATAGAAAGTGTCAGAAGAGCTACAGAACCTGCAAGGAGTGAAGAAACAAAACAGAAAACCGGTAATGAGTGAAAATTCACAGACCTCTCCACCAGGTCCTCTCCATTCCAGCAGGTGTATTCATCCACCATCATCTCACCTTCACACAGCAGCTCTGGCAACGAGGAGAAGAAGGACTTGTAGCGCTGAATGTAGACCATAAACTCCCTGGAAAACACACAGCTGCTTGATTACGACTCCCTTTTCAGCGTCAATTTTACCACATACAGTATCTCCCAGATGTAGGAGAATTAGAACGCCGTTTCTCCTTCACCTTCTACATAAAAGCTTACAGTCAACTACATTTTGTGCAAATTCCTAATTCCTGAGGGGATGAAAATAAGCAGAAACCAATGGACAGATATTAAGCGAACATGATGCAGCTTTATCCTGGCTGGAGAATATGGAGCGCTCGCACTCGGTGGAAATTAAAGCTACCTACGAGAGCGTTCTTAACAGACTGGGGAATCCGGATTAAACCCATACAGACACAGGGAGAACATACCAAATTCCACACACACACTGCATCCGGAGCTCAGTAATAATGTGTTAAACAAAGAGTGGAACTTACTTAGAGAGCTTCTTCAGGCTTTTAGGCTTGTCATGCTTTGACGGTTTCAGAGGCAATGATCTGCAAAGGAAATGAGCTGAAAGATTACCAGCAATCTGGAGCACGCGGCCAAAAGTTTGGGCACCCCAGGTGAAATGACCTGTTAATTTAAGTCAGCCTTCTCCCCGACCCTGTCCATTAAAAACAGCATACCCTGTTGAGCATCATCTCTTACACATACTGTACAGTCCTGTGTCTGTGTGTCTGTGTGTGTGTGAGTTAACACAGCAGGTTTATTACCTCTTTTTGAGTATAATGCGACTGTACTCCTGGTCATCGGTCTCGTCCGGGGTTGTAGGACTTGAGAATGGGGTGGAGGAGACAGAGTGCATCGTCGAGGTCCGCCCTGAGTAAGTGAAACTCGGCGATGTTGGGCTGTGTGTTGTTGCACTCTGTGTTGTCTCGCTCTCTGTTGTCGGGCTGTGTGTTGCCGTGGTGTGTGCTGTCAGATTTCCTTTCGTGGACGAGGCAGATTCGGTGAGAGAACCACAAACCTTTTCCACCTGGGATTCAGCAAAAGAGTCCACGTATAAATGTTTATAGTACGAGAGCTACGACAGGACTACAGGACACCACACAAATACACTACACTTCCCATAATGCTGCAGCATCTTTCCAAAAGCTTGAACCGCTAACGTTTTCAGTCAGAGCCAGACATGAAACACCTATCAAAAGTACGAATTAGGGCAAATGCAGTTTGCAAATCAGTTACGATAGCATAAAGAAAATGAATGCAAAATTTTTTTTTTTCAAAATTGTAATTCGATTCAATTTTATAGGTACAGCGCTTTTTACAAACGGACATTTTCACAAAGCAGCTTTACACTGATACATGAACACCGTCCACGTTTAGATTCTGTTGCTCTTAATGCGCAAGCCAAATGGCGACAGTGGCAAGGAAAAACTCCCTGACATTTAGAGGAGGAGACCTTGAGAGGAACCAGACTCAGGAGGGAAACCCATCGTCCTTTGGGTAATAAACATAATTAACATTATATAATAAAACAGTTTAACAAAGACCTTAAACAAATAGAGCAAGCAATGAACATAAGAATGAGTAGAAAAGAATCCTCTAAACCTCTAATCAAAACAAACCATAAGGTGTTTCATTTAAACCCTAAACATAATGGAATTCTTTTTAAAAAAATTAAAAAATTTAAAAAAAAACGCAGAATGATCTCACAACAATCCGAAAAGCATCTTGTGATGTTACTCAATGCGCCGCTTTTTCTGCCTTCAAGTGCCCCCATAAATGCTAGATGAGATTTGGGTCAGTCAGCACTCCTTGATGTAGCGGTTGTTCCACTTTTTGAGCTTTTAGGGGTGTATCCTTCTTTATTCCTTGTTTATATGTAGAGATTATATGAGGGACGTACCACTCGTGGCGAGAGCCTTATTTACCCATGGATTAATCTCTTTCTTCCCTTCGCTGCGGCCCCTCGCTTGTGGAACTGCATTTTGAAAAGTGGTTTGTCCTGACAGCCTGAGCTGCCTTTGTCCCCAGGTGAATTTGCATGCAGGACAGAGGACAGAAACCAACCCAAAACAGCCCAGCACTGTCATAGTACAGCTTCAAACACTCACAGGTTTACACGTTACACAATATTCCAACTAGGTTCTTTATCATTATGGTCCTATATCAGGAGGCCGTTTAGAATTGTACGTGGATTTCGGTGCTATATAGCTATGACAGTGGAGTGAAATAGCATTCCTTTTTTATTAACAATAAACTCAGCGGCGTGAAAATCAATTGGACTTAAGAAAAGCCAGGACCAGCCTACACAACAGTAACATGTATCAGGTTTGTAGGATGTAGCTTTATCCCACAGCCTAAAGATCTGACGATTCCTCCTGAAGTACTGCCTGAACATTCTGGATTAGCACCGGTGACCCTGGCTCTCTCTGCTGCCCCCTCCCACGCAAACCTCGGGTAACTTGAACTCAGAGTCATCCCAGCAATGCAGCATCAGTGAAAGCAACACTCGATCCAGTGAAGCCTAGAGGGAGGCGTGAACGGCCGGCGCACAGGATCCCGTCGTTCCACAGAGCTGGGGGGGGGGGGGGGGGGGGGGGGCGGTAATAATAT
>JAUZST010012267.1:0-65003 GCA_034779995.1 Parotocinclus haroldoi
CTCTCTCTCTCTCTCTCTCTCTCTCTCTCTCTCTCTCTCTCTCTCTCTCTCTCTCTCTCTCTCCCTCGCTCTCTCTCCCTCGCTCTCTCAATCTCTCTCTCTCTCCCTCCCTCTGTATTTGATCAGTCACCGTTTCCTGTTGTGAAGGGTGGTGGCACGAACCGGGACCTAATTTTGATGATGCAGGCCTCCCAAATGCCCAGTTATGCCACCCCTGTCCTCTTCCTGTCTCTGAACCTGGCCGGTCGGGCATCAGGGACTTCCTCACCCACACGCGGTGACATCGATGTCACAGGGAAGCCCCCGGGGGGTGAGAATCGGTGACTGGGTTATGATATCACTTTGTGCAGGTTGGTAACTGAGCTCGTTTCCTGCAGGAAACGTGTCCGAGTGATTGATGAGGGCTTCATTGTTCGACCTGTGTCCACATTTTTGTTTTACTTTCCTTCTACCTTACGTCACTGACGTGCACCGAGGGCCTCCACACCCAGGACGGGCCTAGCTGCAGATGGCAGTGTGATTAGAGGGTGATTTCGGATCAGTCTGGCACAGGGCACGCTGTCTGGCACAGGCTTTGTTTTTGTGCAGGTGGATTATGGGGCTTTAGAGAGCCTCTCTCAGGTGGAGCCGTGCCACGTGTACCCTCACAGGAGCGTGGAGGTCGTGTTGATGCAGCGGCAGGTCGCTGCCTCCAGCTCTTCCCATTCCTCTGCTTGTGTTGGCAGGCTGGCTGATTTTCCGCGCTTTTTCCCCTGCGCATGCTAACTTTCATCTCTTCTGAAAGGGGTCCAGAGGTCGTAGCCTCTGTGCACCCTCAGCCAAGATCAGAGTGTTTATCAGCGAAGCAATTTACATTTGATAGAGAGGAGCCTCCCCAAACAGAACTATTAAACTGAAGGGGTGTGAACCCTGCTCAAATAACTCAAAGCTTTAATGAGCTTTAGATGTGTTTTCATTGTCGATGACTTTTTTTTTTTTTTTTTTTTTCCCAATGAAAAAACATTGCAAACAAACACCCCCCCCCTTTCCTTTCCACTTTCCACCCCCTTTTTTCAACTCGTGCTTCTGTCGCTGTGCTGTTTATGACTTCATTATATCCCCCCCAAGTCATGAGTTAAGATTTGTACAGATATTTAAGATAATTCTCTTCTAATTATCAGTTCTTTGTAAATCATAAAGGAAAAGAAAAAAACATTTTCACAATATTCACATCAACTGGCAAATTTCTTTTGCTCCCAACATATTTTTGCTCTGGTAAAAAGTACATCTATTAATAAAAGTACTCATATGATCGTATTTAAATACTTTTTTTGGAATAAATTTTGAAGAATCGTATCAAATTAGCTCGCAAAAACTGAAACCGTAATAATAATATTAACAATAATAATAATAATAATAAGACACAGCGCATTTACTTTTACTTATACACTCATGATCAGTATCTGATCCGTATCTGTTCATTCAAGTTGCCATGTAAACCTTTTATACTCTGATTTCCAGATTGGATTAAGGCCTAGAAATCCGATGGAAAAAAATCGGATAGACAGAGCTGGATTTTACTCAGTAATCGGATTTCTCTGTACACGCCTTGCTCTAATTTTATTGGTTTTCTCGATTTGTTCATGCACTCAAACGAAGCCCAGGACATCTAGCAAAATCAGGCATGGTTGCCAGGTCTGCTTATTTTAAGAGCCTTTGCTTTTTGGTTGGCTGTCGTCGTAAATCTAGTGCTAGACCCCGGACTGAGCAACTTTTTGTACATCAAGCAAAAATGGGAAAGAATTCCAGCGACAGTTTCAGCAGTTAGTGTCCTCGGTTCCCAAACACAGACTGAGTGTCGTTAAAAGGAAAGGTGATGTAACACATGATGTAAAACCATCGTATTCTATTTGTATTTATGTTTCACACAACGTCCCAACTTCACTGGAACTGGGGTTGTACCAAGACAAGAGTTATGTTTTCTCTCACAGTCCAAAGACATGTTTTAGGTTAATGTGTGTCTCTAAAGTGCCCCTAGTGTGTGTGCGCGTGTGTGCATGCGCCAGAGCACCCTACGATAGATAAGTGATGTTCCTGTTCCATTTGACCAGCTAGGCACTGACTGTCCTGCAACCCTGTGCGGGATAAAGTGAATGAATGAATGAATGAATGAATGAATGAACGAACCCTTGTACATTTACAGCATTTATCAGAAACCCTCACTCGGAGACATTAAGAGAAATATTAAGCATTCTTACACATAGCTACTGTAGCTAACACTTTCACACTTACACACTATGTTAGTTATAATTTAGAAAGAAAAGGAATAATAAATAAAAGTAGTTAATATTCAATCGTGCACTTGCTCACTCAGCTCTTATTCTTTAAAAGACTGCATAAATAAATCGAACTTGTAAACCTAAGAGTTCTTTGTTTGCAAAACTAAGTTTTTTTTTTTTTTTCTTCTTCTTTTTTAAAGAGACGCTTTTTTTTTCCTCACCTTTAGTCGTGTAAGATCATCTCTGCTATCATTGGTTCTTGTTCGATTTCTGTCCCTGTGCCCCGGCTGCCACCCTCGCTGTCCACCCCTTCCTCTTTGCTGTCTGCATCCCTGCTTTCCTCTTCTGTGGAAAATGTTTCTAATTATTAAGGGGCCGCTTCAGTGGTGCCCATCAGAGCGTGGGGCTTGTGCTCCTCTCTGACCAGCCCTGGGTCAGATTGAACCAGGGGCTGGGGCTGCCCTTTGGCGAGTTTGGAGATTTATTCTAATAAGTACTGCACTTTTGACAGGTTAAAAGCTGACCTCTGCCACCCGCCAGATAGCCCAATGTCAGCGTCCTTGTGTTCCCTGCCCGCGTCTATCGGCGGGCCGGGGGAATGTAAATTAAAGGCGCCGTAAAAATAGACGATGGGTCATGTACTCCTCATTGGCGGTTTCTCTCAGCCTCACACCCCCTTTTTTTTCCCTTCTTTGCTTTATTGAAATAAATGCTTGTTTGGGGTTTGATCCAGTCAGGCTCTTTCAGGACGTGAGAGAGGTCTGTGAATTAACAGCATTGTTGAGCTACTGTTACCACGTTTCCCTGCAAAGCCTCTAAAAGCCTTTGCACATTTCATCAGTATTATTGTAATGCTTTTGCTGTAGGTTATTTGGCAGCTGCTGCACCCCACTGGCAAGCCCTATTCATGCTGCCCTCCCTTTCAGTGCTGCCATCTCACAATTGATTTTTCTCTCCGCTCAGCTAACCCCAGCCCATTCACTTCATGTTGCTCGATATGAAACATTTTAATTTCTCCTCCTTGTCCAGTCACTCTGATTGCAATCTGCTCTCGTATTCCTCGTACAGTTTCCCCTTATGTTTGCACCTTGCCTCCAAACTCGTGCACGTTTCTACTAAACTCTCCGGCTGTCGTCACGTCACGTAGTGTATGTTCTGAATTTAAGGGTAATCCGCGTTTCATTTTATTCTGTTCATTTCATCTCTAAGGCTTGTGGTCTAAAGATCAGGTGTTGCTCCAGGGGGATGGGGATTTGGCAGGTGTTCCTTCTTGTGCTCTCCGACTTTGTTCTGTGTGTTAATGGATTTAACTAGCACATCTTTCACGTCTTGGCATCCCACAGATGCCACTGTATATGGGATTGCTATTGGGTTAGGCAAGCTATCAGCCGTAGCTTTACAGTACAGGCAGGAATGATGGGAAATATGGCTCACATGATATGAGGGCAGCCTAAGGAGATCTTTTTTTTTTTTTTTTTTTTTTTTGTACATGTTCCTGTGTTTGTTTGTGTGTTTGTCCAATCATGTGTTGTTCCCAACACAAATCAGTCTTACTCTCCATATTAGATGTTGAGGGGTGTCCCATTGATTTCTGAATCAGGCTGTGCCTGTTACGTTCTTTGCTAAGTGGTCAGATCAATGACTCTAAGCTTTGACTATGCATTACAAGCACCATGGAACTCACGGCGACACGGCGAAGGCTTCGGGGCTATTGTTTCTATTTAGTAAAAACATATACAAATATACCCATTTATACTTCAGTATAATCTCTGCTCTTAAATCAGCGTTATTATTGTTATCATTGGCACGGATTAAAAAGTGACTGTTCTTGGTGTTATTGTTGATTCATGTATTATTGTTGTTGTTCTTGTTGCAATTTATATGATTGCTATTGATATTCATAATTAATTATGAATAATTCTGTTGTTTTTATTGGTATTATTATTGTTGCTATTGTTATTTATATTACTTTTATTGGTATTATTATTATTATTATCATTATTGCTGCTATTTATATTGATATTTGTATTATTATTACTATTTTTGTTGTTGGTCTTGTTGCTATTGTTATTAATATTATTGTAATTGGTATTTACTTTTAATACTCATATTTTTATTGTTGTTTTTATTATTATTATTATTATTAGTGCATTATTTTTGTTGTTGCAATTTATATTGTTATTGGTGTTATTTTTATTAGTCATATTTATATTGTTATTATTGTTATTATTAGTATTATTAGTATTATTATTTTTGTTGTTGCAACAAATTGGTAATTTGGCAAATTGTAATTGGTATTATTTTTATTAGCCATTTTTTTGTTGTTGTGCTTGTTGGTTTTGTTATTAATATTATAGTTATTGGTATTATTATTTTTATTAGTCATATTTTTTTTAATTATTATTATTATAATTTTTGTTGTTGCAGTTTATATTGTAATTGGTATTTTTATTTTTATTATTACTATTTTTGTTGTTGTTATTGACATTATTATTGTTGTTGTTCTTGTTGCTATGGTTATTTGTTATTGGTATTATTATTATTATTGTTTTAGCATTGTATTTGTTGTTATTTATTTTTCCCAGTTTTATTGGTATTATTTGAGCTCTTATTGTTATCGCTCCTGTCTTTACTGTTAGTACTGGTTGGTACTGGTTGGTACTGGTTTTGCTTTCATCGTTGATGTTGTTGGTATTGCTCTTACTGGTGGTAAGAGCTGCTGGAAATGGCACCTGCTTTTGATAAACGGGCACCCTTTTTAGGATGCAGCTCTAGATGGATGCACCTCCTGAAGTCTGCGTTAGGCTCCAGAGGCTCCCCAGCAGCCCTCGTTACGATAAACAGGGATAAAGAGGATGCTTTGATGAATGTCTTTCTAGATGTATTATTATGAACGGTTGCAGTTTATGAATGAATTAATTTATTTAGGATTAAGATTTGTGTGTGTGTGTACCGGTGTGGTGTGTACATTATTTTAGGGAGCTGTAATGTAATCTTATGATGAGCTCCTGAGTTTTTTTCTTTTAGTGGCTGATTTATAGTGATTTTGGATTGATGCATTGTTTACATAAAAGTGCTCTAAAGAAAACAAGAATAACGCAGTGGCATGGTTGCGATGCGTTGTCGCCTCACATATGCAGTTTGCATGTTCTCCTCATGCCTGCATGGGCTTTCTCCATCTCGAAAGTGGGTCAGTGTGTGTGTGTGTGTGTGTGTGTGTGTGTGTGTGTGTGAGAGATTTGGCGAGTGGCGAGCTTTGCACCCTGTGCTTTGAGTCCCAGAACCTAACAACCCTGGACTAGATGAATCAAGCATGAAAAGTCAGGGAATAATAATAATAATAATAATAATAGCGCTCGGGTGGGGCTGCTCTCTAATAGCTGAGCACTGTAGGGTACCAAGCTCGAGTCCCAGCGGTTCCTTCTGACCGTCCCATGCAGACGATAAGGAATACAAACCAAAAATGAATAATAATAATACGAACATCGATTGGGTTATTGTCTCAGTTCATTTGAGATACACTTGCTGTTTATTTATAATTCATGATCGTGTTTTATACTGACTAATGTGTGTATTGTGGTTTTGTGTGTGTGTGTGTTAGAGGGTTCGTCATTTTTGCTGTGCTGCTCAGTGTTGTGCTGTGTCTCCCTGCCTGGCTCGATTGATTAGCCCAGTGTGCAGATGTGAGCACTGTGTTTCTTTAGGAGGCCTCTCAATTAAGCCTCTCGCATGCTGGGGGTGGGACGGACCGTGGCAGCTCATTGGCCGGGCCCAGATAAGACGACTCTCCACCCCACTGATCGCATCGGCGCGGCTCCCTTCAAAGCTAATTTCGGACTCTGGGCCGGCACTAGCCACACACTCTGCCAATTCATGCATCTTTGTTTTGCTATTGATTATGTTTCTGCCAGCTTTCCTGCCGCCCCGCGGCTCTCAGACTGGAAAATTCATTTCTGTATAGCAGAGGAGCGCATCAATCTTCAGCGCCCAGCACCAACACACGTCATTTAGCTCACCCCTGCAGACTGACCTTTTACCCCAGAATTCCTCGGATGAGTTCAGTGAGTTTCACCGTCCCACCTGAAGAGAAGTGGCCCGGGATTTTGACGGACCGCAGAAGAGGTTACAGGTCTGAGGTGCGTTACGTAGCAGGTTACTTACTGGTCAGTCAGGTGGGGGTTAAGGTCCTTATCAAGTGTCGGCTGGTGACGGTTTTGCAAAATGTTAGGATCCAGTGATGGGACTAGATAGCGTAGTGTAGAAGTGCTCAATAAACGACTAGTCACTGTGTATGAGCTCGGTCTCGGGGTGAGGTGGGACCATCTGAATCCACTGCCTCTTTAATTCTAAACTCATCCTATTTCCTGTCGGTACTAAAAATCCATTCGTTTCTCAATCAGTCCTTTCTTTGCAGGCCTAAATAAAATCTGCGCTCTGATTGGCTAACAGGGAAAAACGAGTTCCTGCTCTTCTCTTTCAGGATCCAATCCACGTGCCCGTTTCTTTTGATTGTTGTTTATATTTCGGTGACTTTCTGCGGTGATTCTGATTCAGTTTGAGAGACAAAAAAACTAAAAAATCTGGTAAACAGATTCGTCACCGTCATTTTCTTCCAAAAGTTAGTTTCATTGCATGTATAATACAACAATAATTAAGAATAATCTTAATGTTATATTTTACTAGAGAGACGAACTGTGTGTGCGTGCGCGCGTGTGCGTGTGTGCGTGTGTGCGTGTGTGCGTGTGTGCGTGTGTGTGTGTGTGTGTGTGTGTGTGCGTGCGTGTGTGTGTGTGCGTGTGTGCGTGTGCGTGTGCGTGTTTGAGAACGTAATTTATTCCCACAGAGCTCTTAACAATGAAGCGTCGTCTCAAAGCATATTTATGATCTTCTCTTCTCCAAATCCCAGTTAAGCAAGCCTATGGTGACAGTGGCAAGGAAAAAGTGGAAGAAACAGTGACAGTGTCCCAACCTGCTTTTTGGGGGGGGTGGGGGGGGTGTTAGATGATAAATAAAAATCAAAGTTTTCTGATACATTTTCATTATGTTTGTAGTAATTGTTTAAGAAACAGAAGCTAAATAATTACGACGACAGCGTATTTAAATTAACTAATCATTAAAATCAAACAAAATGTAATAATATGTAGACCGATATTTTAGAGATCATATTTTAGAACATTATGAAAAGTATAATAAAGGATATAAGGCAATAGTCCTTAGCGGGAAAGTTTTGACGACATGGCATGCTCAGCGTGTGCGTGTGTGTGTGTGTGTGTGTGCGTGTGCGTATGCGTGTGCGTGTGTGGGTGGCCTGTCCGGTGGGTGGGTGAGTGAGTGAGTGCTGCAGCGTATCTAAGTGGTTAAAAACTGGAGCTGGAGTTCCTGGTCACTTGCATGCTAAACTTTTTAACACCTTTATATGTCAGGAGCAAAAGCATCCAAACTAACATGCATACAGGTCACTTACTTATAGCACTGGCTGATGGCTCTAAATGAAAAGGGGGAATAAAACCGCTGTGAGCTGTATTGAAACGGATAAATGAGAAATGGATAACAGAAATGGAGACCGAGATAGAAAGACATAAGCCTGAGCTTCCTGGAGGGCTTGTAGTGAATAGGTTTGAACCAAAAAGCAGGGTGACTCTCCACCACAGAGCCCCACAATAGGATGTTCCCCATTGGCCACTGGATAAATAATGTATGGACTGTGGTCCGAAGGTGTGTGGCGACTGTATCAGGCTTGAATGGAAATCGATACTGGACCACAGAAACAGGGTCCACAGACGTCGGTGGCCGTCCCTTGCTTGAACGCAGTTGTTTACGTTATTCTCGAGGGCATCACAATCGCACATTCTCTCAAAGGTCACGAAGGGGCATGTTTACCTCGCAGCCTTTCTGCTCCTTTCCGTTTTCGTCCCGAGTGTAGTGTTAGTGCTGCTTTTGTGACTCTGAACAGAAGAGCCATTCTGATCCCGATCTTTGTCCTACAATAAAAAAGGTGCCACTTCGACAGTGCCGCTTGACCCAGGTAACAAATGATATAACGTTTACAGTAAAGTTAAAAAAAATTACATCCAAAACGCGGGTATTCACATGGAATTTGACCCCATTTGCTGCTACAACAAACGGTTTAACAAGCTATTATAAGAGGGTATAACTCTGGATTTTGGAACATGACTGTGAGGACGGCTCACTTTTGCCATTCGAGTGCATTTTCAAGCTGTCGTATCGAGTCGAAGTCAAAGCGGAAACCAAGTCTTTATGGACTTTGATTTGTTTAGGTACAGCAGCACAGAAGGGTGATGAAGTGACTCGCTGGAAGCAGAAACTTAAATAAATGTCATATTAAGAGTGGGTGGGGTAAGGGTGGGGTATCAGTACACCCCGTTCTACTGCCACTGTTTATCTATGAGGAATCCAGAAATGTACTCTTTATATTATGAATATCAGAGCCCAATAATGGGGGGATGCTCACAAACTTTTGTCTGTATGCTGTATTTATTTATAGGCTGCCTACACTGGGCCTTCAGATTGCACCTTTATTGTTCTATTTAGTTCAGACTCATCCAGAGCGACTCACAACAAATCAAATCATACGGCGTACAGGCCTTAAAAGGCCTTAAAGGCCTTGCCGTGCCGAGACTTGAGCCCTGGTCCTTCTGGTTACTTGTGCAGAACCTTAATTGCCACAGTCCAACATTCCTACGCTATAAATTCCCCAAATCTTTGCTGGTATTTCTAGTGTCGTCACATTGCATTTGTATTCTAATTTGAAATGTTTCTAATTGACCAAATATTTCAGTAATGACAACTGTACATATTTTTGTGTCCGGCTCAGAAAATTCGTCATTGGTTCCGTAAGGCTCCGATTAACGCCTGAAACGAATTACCCTCCAAGTAGTAATGCACATCAGATTCATCCGTTCCCCATCCCCAAATTAGATTTTATTGTGACTATATTCTATTCGGATGTAATTATGGATGCTAACTGCTGCACCACTGTGCTGCCCCAAAAATAAATAAAAAATAGAAATGAAAATCAACTGCACCTTAACTGTGGCGAGGTGAGCTGATGGCCTACTGGAACTGGCAAGGCAGGAGGAGGAACGGAGAGGGCAGTGCGTGGAAAGGGAGTCATTTTCCTGAAGACCATGATTAATTTAGGGAGGCATTTTGAACAGTGGGACACACAATGTTTGGTTGTGGGAATTTAGAATTCAATTCACTTCAGTTTTATTTGACTAGCGTTTTTTACAATAGACATCGTCACAAAGCAGCTTTACACTGATGCATGAACAACTGTCACAAATTGGATTCTGTATGTCCCTAATGAGCAAGCCAAACGGCGACAGTGGCAAGGAAAAACTCCCTGAGACCAAGAGGAAGAAACCTTGAGAGGAACCAGACTCAGAAAGGGAAACCCGTCCTCATTTGGGTAATAAACATTATTAACATTATATAAGAAAACATTTAGATGAAAACATGTAATAATGTTACACACTGATTATCAGACTTTTATGATAATTATAAGCTCTAACAGCCCATGTGCCCGCGAGGGACAGGGGTGCATGAGCTCCTGTAAGATAACGCTGTGCTTGTGCAGCGATGTTAAAATATTGGAAAGGTCTGTTTTATTTGTAAATTAATAATGAATTTACATTATTTAATAGAAATGTTCATTTAAAACACAAAAAAGACAAAATATCAGTTTGGGAGCTGCCTAATCTGAGTCAGAGTTAGATTTATTTCTATAGTGCTTATTAAAACGGAGCATCGTCTCAAAGCATAATATATAATATTACATGGTCTTAAAAGGCCAATCCCACATTGAGCGAGCCTAGGGCGACAGTGGCAAGGAAAAACTCCCTGAATGTAGAAGGGAGAAACCTTGGGAGGAACCAAGACTCAAAAAGGGACCCGACCAACATGGGTGGCCCGGATGTTCATTGAATGATTAAATGGAAGTAAAATTAATTAAATAAAATAATATGATAAATCAATAACAAATAAATGAGTCATAAAATTCTAAATAAATAACAAAATGAAGTTAAGATAGAGTCCTCGGCGGTAAGTTATTAGAGACACATCGTCTCCTGATAAATGAATGATGGAAGGAGAGACTCTTATGTCCCCGGATTATATGCTAAATTCCATTAGCCTATAGTTAGCCTAAGTTAGTAGCGCTGCATTAAAAAGTACATTTTAAAAATATTTAAACTGACTTTTTACAATTTCTCTGCCTCGCAATGAAGGGAAACGTGCTTCTAAACCTGATGCTAAAACTGTCAACAATTAATGATTTTTTTTTAAAAAAGCATAAATGGTGTTTAAATCAAGTATTCATCCTTTAATGTTAACTCAGAAGCTGTGACCTCCAGAGTAATTTCATACATCCTGGAATATATCTTAATATTAGAATGTTAAATCAAATATTAAATATTGTCTAAACATTAATATTCAGATGAATATGTCGCTTATGAGAGGCAAAGCAGCGATAAATCGGAGTGACTCGGTGGTTTTGAATCTGCTGCTCCTATTCGAAGCAGGACGCTATTGAACGTTGACGCTGCTACCTCTGGCCTGTTCATCTGTTCCAGCGAGTCGCATCTGCTGATGAATTGTGTTGAAAGTGTTGGCTTCATTTCAGTTGCGGTGAACGCGAGATTTGATTAGACTTATTTGCAAAGAAAAGCAGCATATCTTCCAAGGAGCTGCTTTGCTTCTCCCTCTGCCAGCCAAGCAGAACGGCTGCTGGTTAAGTAGGAGTGTAATAGCAGACTGGAGCAGGGCCTGTGGATGTTAAAGGGGTTAATAGTGAACGCTGCTGAAACGGTGCATCAAGCTGTTTCAGCTACTGCTCCTCTGAAAATACTATTCATTCTTTAGTGAGCGCCTTGGCTCAAATATATCCTTAGATTTTGTTTCTCCCAATGCCAGGGCGCAGTGATGTTTAGTATAATAAGCACTGAGGTGTGTGGAAGCTACACAGCCGCTATGTTCATGTATGAGTCTTTGGGATGAAGCATTACGATCATCCAAAGACTCTTTTCTTATAGCAACACACTACAGGGTAAGTCAAAAGTCACAGGACACGTGCAAACTTTGCCCAAAAGCTGTTAAAGCCGTTGTTGGGGTTTCTTGGTCGGTGGCGGTTCTTCAGAAGGCCACTACCTTTCTTGTCGATCACAGTCCCGGTTTCGAGGGATGTAACAATCGCTGATCTTTCTATGTTGCTATGACGCGGCAGCGGCGTTCCCTGGACATCTTCTGTTACCTGTGACCAGCGAGAGAAGTTTTGATCTTTTTGTGTTTGATAACGTTTTAACAGATATTGCAAATCTGATGAGACAATTCTGTTTTTCTTTGATATTCTACACGACCACTTTCCCATTGGAAAAACTTGCCCTTTATCCAGTATGCTGGCTTTTAAGATGGCGACCATGTTCCGGACGTAGCCTAAAAACAGGCCCCCGAGATGATGTCTAGATGGGAGCGTGTGTTGCTCTAGAACCTGAACATGGTTCTCTGCATTAATGGTTCCTTTCCAGACATGCAGGCTGCCCATGCCACAAGCTCTCATGCTACCCCATACCATCAGTGATGCAGGCTTCTGAACGGAACGTTGATAACGTTGATAACTCTGGTCCGGATGACATGGCGTCCCAGTGTTCCATAAAGAACTTCAAATTGTTCCAGATTCTCTGAATCTTTTGATGATGTTCTGCACGGCTGATGATGAGAACTTAAGAAGTCTTTGCTATTTTACGCTGGGTAAAACCATTCTTTCTGTGTAACAATGGTGGAATTGGTGATCCTCTTACCATCTTGGCTTCTGAGAGACACTGACACTCTGAGAAACTCTTTTTATACCCAATCATGTTGTCAATTGACCTAATTAGTGTTAATTGGTCTCCCAGCTGTTCGTTATATGCTCCATTTCCTTTTTCCAGCCAGATTAAACTTTTGATCTGTCATCTATGTTCTATTACCAATAAAATATTGACATTTGCCGTCTCCACATCACTGCATTCAGTTTTTATTCACAATTAGTTTAGTGTCCCAACTTTTTTGGAATCCGCTTTGTATCATAATTTGTATAATAATTTATGGATTGGGTTTTCCCTGGCAGAGTATAAGATCCTCATATACAATGCCATGTGTAGTTAAGGGCTGTGAAGCACAACCCTACGTTGATCAAGGTCATCCAATGGTCCATCAATTCTTGGGTGTGTTAGAATTTGGCCTCCAGTGTCCTGACCTCAATCTCCTCTGGATTATCATAATTATTCAGTGAAGGTCTTTAGTGTTTTTGGCTTCATGTTTACTTGGCCTTATTCATGAAATGCAAGCAAAACAAATTTGTGCTTATTTCGTTTATAAGACACCGTTTCGTAAATGGCCTCATTGATGGAAATCTGCTCCTGACCACATGTAAAGTGACGCTAAAAGTGTCATGACTTTCACAATGAATTAGTAAAATGAATGAATAAATGAAAAAGCAAATCGAATTACATTCAATGATCAATCAGTTAATTATTGCAGCCTGTAATTCCACTAGCATATACAGGACAACTCTTTGCTAAATTATTTTGTTACACGTGGCCAATTCATTAAACAGTGTGGATCGTTTAACTGTAAAAGAGTTTAGATTATGTAATAGTCACCATCGAAAGTGACTGATCGTGAACTGTTGATGGATTTAGAGACAGAGCTCATAGCCCATGCTATTCCCATAATTGTACAGGTGTGCTGTCTGTGCTTGGATTTTTGGCTACTGGAACATTCCATTAGGAGATTGCTGACACATCAGGACTTTCCCAGGACTCAATGAGCTGTATCATCAGTTTTAGGTTAATGTCCCTCTACATCAAGTTCCCTTACAGTGTGCAACAACAGCTGGCCATTGCAAACTTCCCAGACGTCACTGGGACTATCGACTACACACACATTCTCACCAAGCTTGGTTGACAGTTTATAAAAAGATGGCTCATTGGTAAGCAGACAAAAAGACTAGAATAGTGTAGGTTTATTCATGTAGCATACATACATGGAATTTGCTCTCAAGCCACTTTTTCAGAACACAGAGCAGCACTTTGTTGATGAAAAGGTGATGATTTGCATATAAGAACATTTTCCTTTTATATTTTTTGCTGTTGTATGGTGGTCATTTGTTATTTGTGGACGTGGTTTGTGGTTTTGTAGTACTGCATTAATTAATCTGGGTCTGGGAATTCTTTGAAAAAGTTTGATACTAATACGGTGCTTTCAATTTTATACTTTTGTGTGCTTTTGTATGTTTGCTGGTTTATGAAGTACTAACAGTGTTACAGTCCAACACAACTCCTGTTTAGCAGAGATCAGCACAAGGACTACACTTCTTATGCAGAAAGCAATCCAGCGGAGATGTTTGAAGCCCCATGGAGCTAACCTCCTGAATCTTTGTAACTATGTACTCGTCTCTCGACCCATGGTTCATTATTTAAAAGAAGCTCTTGTAGAACAGGCACATGTCATTTATATGATACATCTATGGGAGATCATAGAGATGATGAGAACTCAGGACTCAAAATATCAGAAAATATTGCAACAAAAGTGCCAAGTATAAGCACCTATAGTGATTGTGGGCTGTGCGTGAAATGAATCTCAAGCAAAACTAGGGCTTTAGCCAGAGTGGACCGGACGAAAGACTCGGGGAAGAGAAGCAGGTATTTTTGTTTGTACATCTAAATTCAGAACTCCTGGTGCACAGCTACAAACCGCATAAAAAAAACTCAGTTCAGTGGATCTGGAATGCAGAATAGACTCATTAACTTGACTGATCAGAACATATTGTGCAGAACTATGTGTGTTCTAGGCAGTACACTCTCTTTCACACCCATTCCCATTTTAATTTCAGACACACCCTCAATCTCACTGCCACTATTTGCTTCATGTAATGGACCTGTTATCAGTGAGTGTGCCTGATGTAAGGGGTGTATACAAACCTTTAGCCTGCAAATGCTTCTGCGATCGTGCTTAGCACAGAAGCTTAGCCTTTATTTTACTTTCCATTTAAGTTTCTAAATCATCCATAGACTGTCCAGGGATGGTTCATTTTCCAGTGTAAAACTTCCTAAAAATACACTATTGACAGGATAGTAGGGCAGAGGGCCCATTTGTGAACAGCACATATCCACCAGACAGCAGTTTTGCTGTGTATACTGCATTCTCTTAGGTACTTGAATCATTTTTTATAGTTACCATTTTAATAGATTCTTTCTTCACTTGAATCAGTCTATCCTTTCAAATAAAATAGAGAAGCCATGATGATCTGCTGCTGAACAGAGCCTCTCCACCTCAGGAGATTGTGAATAGCTGGGAACTATTATGGAAATAAATATTAGGGTACCGGTAATTATACATTTGAGGTGGATTGACGGGTGATAGAGTTCTGGTTGTGACATTGTAAGAATATGCTCATGTCAGCTTATAAATATGCAAGTGCAATGGCAAGATAAATTATTCCCCATGATCCTGCTGTGAATGACCTTAGGGTTGATGACCTGCAGTATAAGGTCTCGTTATAAGAAGAGAATTATGAGTCTGTTGGAATTATCTTGTTTTTGCAATTTCTTATATGTGATCTTATCTTGAATCACCTCATAATTATTCTCCTTAAACAAGTGACAAACATTCTTTTCATGCCCTTGTTAAATTGCAAATTCAAATTGCCATACGCCAAATGAATGTTGCCCTTCAGGTTAATGGCTTTGTCAAAATTCAAGTGTCTATTGACCAAGAAAACAGGAAATTCAGGAATATTTCCACCATGATTAGAAGTGTGGCAGGGGATGAAACAGGAAAAGGGCCCTAGTCTTTGTTCATGTTCCCACTATAATGTAAACACTGTATAAACCGGTGGTAATGGACACCTCATGGTCATGGTTTGGGTTTGCCTCAGTATTTGTACAGTTTGAAATGACTGAAAACAATTAATTTATAATTGTATAACTTTCTAAGTGATATAAGAGCATGGTCTATTAACTAATGTTAATTCAAAACATGCTTTATAATGAACTTGTTTCAGAACTCTCAAGTAAGAAACTCCCAAATCTTAACACAATCACATTTCACGTTAAGGCTTCTAAACAATGCTTTGTCACTTATTGAATTCAGCCATGACTGAGGATGATTACTTCGTTAATTCGAAGAAGATATGAGAGCTCCAGTTGTGTATGAGCTATTAATTATTTAAACAGAACGTGTAGATTATCGTGGATCAGTTCCCAGTATTATTATTATTATTATTATTATTTTGCAATTAATCAAGCCACTGACATTGCTCAGTCTAAAACGGTTTAATAATACCTCAAAATAGATTTTAACACACAATCATCTAAATCATTTTTGAAAGGAAGGCTAAACACTGAATATGAAATTCAGGTTAAGTTAGTGTATGTACAGCTTAAAGGATACAGGAGGTAACCAAGAGTCAACAAATGATATGGAAAGAAAGAATAGGCAGACAGTTTAGTTAAAGCAGGTCTTCAGAAACAAGAGGGCACATCAATCACAAACTGACAAGAACTGAAACGAAACAAGTTTACTATAAGTGACACAACAGTAGAAAATGGGGTTCCCATACTTGAGAAGTGATAGTCTGCTGACATTTCCCTTGTTCTGTTTAACAGGATCCCTGACTAAAAAGCTTTCTTGAGAAACAGAACTTGGTCTCTACGCTTTCCTAAGTGTGTCCCTGTTAGCAGTGCTGTAAGTCCAATGTCCATTTCATTGATTTTGAAAAACGATATGTTTTTTTTTTTTAAAACAATGCAATATCAGATATCAGCAATATTTTTACATTGTTAATAACATGTTGACCATTGTAAATTCCTCAGAAAGTCCAGAAACCTCCATTCAAACACACAGTTTCTCAGGGCTGAATGTCAGTTTTTAATTAGCAATTTGACTTTCAACCTTTGGAGAAAACCATGGCCTTTTCAGTCACATAGGTGTGTCCTTGTTCAGGTATACAGATGTGTCCATCATCAAAAAGAGGCTGGCTCAAACTACTACAAACATTATTCTCTAGGTTTGTTACAAATCATGACAGAGCTTGGACGTTCTCCTATGAGTTTATGCCATACTATCAAATGCTGAGCGCATACTTACGCAGCATATTACAAAATACCCTTCTTTAACTGTACGTTTATTCTCAGTACCTATTCGTAGCTATTCAAATAGGACTGTATTATATCCAAAAATAGAAAAGTGACATTTATCTTACTCCAGGAGAAGTCGCAGCTCCTCTCTCTCTCTCTCTCTCTCTCTCTCTCTCTCTCTCAAGTTTGGCTTGAGAGGCTCGTAATACCATTCACAAAATATACTTGCCTACCTGACAACCTCAGTCTTTACAGCTGTATGAAAATATGTTTGCACTTCTGCATCCCAACTCTTAGGCTTGTAGAGTTCAGAAGCTGCTCATAAGCAGAATCGATAACTCCCACTACATCTAGGATCGTGCCTTCCGGTTCCTTGTGTATGCAGTTTGTAAATACATATATACACTTCTTACACTATATCTTTTCATTATAAAATAAATACAAATGAAATGTCTTAATATATCACTGAAGGTAACTGGGATTCTTCATTTGTAATCTGACAAGGAAAGCTCTGGACTGGTTCCACAGACAGTTATTACTTTCTCTGAGCTGTAATTTGAGAAGCTTTACATAGTTTCTATGGCACATCCTCCTTACACTGCACTCGTAACTCAGCATGCCTCCTTGGCTGGCCCCTGAAGATCATTTCCTGGCTGAGGGTCACTGATCTTCTTTCCATTGCCCTCTGAGAGTTTTTCTTCACACTGGTGAAGTGGCTGTTTTAGAGGCATTGCAGGCACTATGAAAGCCATGGCCTCCTGAGTCAAAATAGTCATATGGGCCTTTTCAAAGTCTGACGTCTGTTCTTTCCAGGTGAACGTAGCTTTTCTCTGACATGCTCCAGCTGCCAGCAGGAGGAGAAGAGCTGATATAGCCAGGAGGACTGCTGGGGACAGGTCTGGAGAAGGAGCTGGAACAAACACCTCTGCAGTCCTGATATGGACACAGGAGGTGCCATTTGGCCCCATATGCAGACAAACTTTGTAATGGGTTCCTGGATGGAGGCGTGTTAGGTTGAAATCCCTAGTGCCAGCTAATACTCGGGTACTATACCTGTGATCATCTTCCAAGCTGCTGTTGGCTGCCCAAGAGATTCGTACAGCAGGGACGTTATGGTCAGCATGCCAAGTCAGTAACGCATATTGCTCTTTAACTTCACGCACCTCAAGTCGATCTTCCTTTCTTGTTTTTTCAAATTTGCCTGAGCCATCCACTTTAAGTGTCACACTCCTTGTGTCAGCCCCAACCAGATTTTGTGCAACACAAGTATAGAAACCAGTCTCCTCAGGAGTGATTCCAAAGATTTCCAGAGTACCCTCTGTCAAAACCTTGTAACGGCCAACGATGGTGGAAGCAGTTAACCTCAGCCCATTTGGAATAACCCAGTAAATTTTTGGTTCTGGTTCTGCTAGTGCTCGGCAGTGAAGGGCTATATTATCACCCTGTTTAACCTCAATATAAGATGGAAATATGTTTGGTGCAATTAAGGGAAGGCAGCTCTCTGCCATCTCTCTGAAAGAGACTTCTTTCACTTTTCTGGCTTTTAACTCAGGGGGTTCTGAACAGAATGTGGACTGAGGTTCAATGAAGCGAACTGGCCTGTCATCTTCTGCCCCCACCCAGCGGATAAGGCAATCACAGCGTATGGGGTTGGTGTGTAGACTGATCTCTTGTAAGCTTGGCAGAGACCTCACAGTCTCTCGATGCAGAGCACTCAGTGCATTACTGTTGAGCATTAAGCTCTCCATACTCGGTAGCTTCTGGAAAGCCTTTGGATGAATGTATGACAGTCGTGGATTATTTGTAATTTCCAATTTTGTCAGCTCGGGCAGGTTTTCCATTGCTGAGTACTCAATAGAGACCAGCTCTTCCATGTTGTTCAAGCCGAGCTCCTTCAGGTGAAGCATGTCCCTGAAGTCACCTTTCTGCACCAGCTCAATTGGATTCTTGTTTAGGTCCAAGAATTTCAGGCCTGATAATTTCTGCAGCGCCTCCTTTGGAACTTTGGTCAAATTGTTGTCATAGAAGCTGATGCTCTCCAGGTTCACAAGTCCTTCTAGAGCACGTTCTGATATTTCACGCAAGCCCATACCTGCCAGGACAAGACTGCGCAAGGATCCAAGAGATTTAAAGTTGAGATCTTGAATAGTGTCCACTGGATTTCCTCCAATCATGAGCACTTCCAGTTGAGGCAAATCATGGAACCAGTGCCTGTCAATAATCATAAGGTGGTTAGAGTTGATATGTAGCCTTAAAAGATTATCTAGTCCCTTAAATGCCCCAGTGGAGATGCTCCTAAGCCTGTTGTGATTGAGATATAATTCTTGAAGTCTTGGAAATCCAGAAAAAGCTGCCACCGGGATGTTTCTCAGCTGGTTCTCTTCCATGTGTAGACTGAGAAGAGCTGGCAGGTCTTTGATTCTCAGGTTAGAGCTACTAATAAAACTGTTGTGGGAGAGGTCCAGCTCGGTCAGATTCACAAGACCCTGGAGCTCACTCTGGTCCACTGAACTGATAAGGTTGCTTTGGAGCCTAAGAGTGTGTGTCTCTGGAGGAAGGGATGTGGGCAGTTGAGTGAGAAGCAGATCATTACAATCAACAGTAGGAGCCTCTCTGTACACAGACTGGGGTGAGTACCAGGGCTTGATCTGGCATATACACTGGTTGGGACAGGCTACTCTCCAGGGCATGGAGTGAATAACCAAAGAGCTGGCCACCCCAAACAGGAGATGGATATGCATCAGAAACATTGTAAACTCGCTCATTTTTGGTAGTCACGTTAATGAATTGCGGTATGACAGCATGCAGGACCCTTTGCTCCAATTTTTATATCACTCTCCCACTTGTAAGTCCATGCGATGAAAGAGTCCAGAGTTCACTTGATTTTTGCAAAGACGTTCTTTAGTTTCATGTTTTGCACTCTTGTGGATTTGTGAAAGAGAATAAGATAAAAGAAATATCTTCCAAGAAAATACTTTTTTTTTTGACCTTCTCGGAATGTGGTAAGGGGCGGTGGTTTTGCTTTTCTTCTCAGCCCCTTTGTCTTACATCCTGTTACAACAGATCAACTTTCAGGATTTCTTTAGAGGCATACCTGAGAGAGAGAGAAATATGAAACATTCTGTTAATACAGGATTTTCATGTCCACATGAAATATACCGCTCACAAAAAATATCCCAAAAAGAAATATCCCTTGTATATTGTAATATTTGCGGAACACTCTTCTTTTGTTAATACCTTCACAGCACTACGTGATTAGTGATTGACAGTCATTTTAATCCCTTCACAGTATTACATTTGTAGTTTAAAAAACAGCTGATAAGAGCCACATGGGCAAGGGGGTTCTTTATGAAACCTTTATCAAGCACTACAATAGCATTACATTCACAAATGCCACTTAAAACTTTACCGTGCAAAAAAAGAAGCCTCATGTTAACCAGGTCCAGAAGCTTTTGCACTAGGTTAACATGAGGTTTTTCTCAGGCTGGACCATGTGTCAAATCAGTAAAAATTTGCAGTGAAATATGGAAATACATTCCTGTCCTTCCTAGAATCTTTCCAAGAATATCCTCACACATTTCTTGACCAACTGGAGATCTTCTGCCCACCTTTGCCCCTCAAAGTCTCAATCATGATTAGAATTCCTTTTTGACGTCACCTGTTTGCAATCAGATCATACATTTAGTTTTTACCTCATTACCAGCTAATTTACCCCATGCCAACTTTTTTTTGAAACGTGTCGTAGGCCTAAAATCCTTAATCGGATATATAATAACAAATAAGATGAATAAGATTAAATATATAATATATCAAATTTAAAATTCATCTCATATACAATGATATAAAAGTATATATGCATTTTCCATACAGTGTCAGCGTTTTCTGATTTGGGATTGTAATTATGAATGTAATTATAATTAGCTTGATTCTGGTTTAGGAATGGTATAATGACTGCATATAATATTTTTGATTATTTGACCAAAAAATGTCAACCTTTAATTTGTCACTCCATAATACTCTTTTCCACCGATCTTACGGCTTTAGAACATATTAGCCTTTTTTACTATTTTCACCTTCTGAAAAAGTTATTTCTTTGCTGCTACCCTTCCAGAAGTCCATTCCTGATCAAACTTAGTCAACTTAGCGTCCTAATGAAGCTGCCAGATGCTGCTAGTGCCCTACAGAAGTGTTTTGTTCTGAATTATTCAGTTTTTAATGTCTGAATGTCTGAGAAGCTGGCACTTTGGAAAGGAGTTCTGTGGCAGACCCTGCACTCCGATACCTGCAAGGAGAGACACTGATTGTATTCTGTATTGGTTGTGTTCTAATAAAGAGACATTACACCATTGCTATAATAAGGTCAGCAGAAAAGACTATCGGCTGTGATTTGCCCTCTCCAGAGCGAGGAAGATCATCTGTGACCATCTCCACTCTGGACTCTGGACTGCTCAGCCTGCTTCCCTCTGGAAGGATGAACAGGAGCATCAAAAGTAGAACCAACAGACTGAAAAAGAACCTTTCACATTGGCCATCAGATCACTCATCACCTACATGGAACATTAAATGGTACAGCTGTCAATATGTACAACATAGTACTGATGTGTACTAAGAATTCCAGCACTTATTTGCTTTCCCTGTTTGATCAATTATTGGTACTGTTGTGTTATTTATTTATGACATCACTTAGTTTTGCCTTTTTTGTTTTTCTTCTGTATTTAAATGCACTTCCAGCCTGAAGCACTCTCAGTTTAATTGTTTATGTGTCTGTACATTGACAATTAAAGCTATGTTGTCTTCTCAGACCTTATTTTATCTAATATAAAACAATGATAATATCTAATCTATTGGTGGAATAAGACTTTTGCAATAAATGTACCTCAGAAAATACATAGAGAGCTCGCAATGATTTTTCGGTCACACTACTTATTGCTTCCATCTTTGACCCTTATTCCTGCTTTGCTACGTCCATCCTTATACTGACTGCCCAGCTAGTTCCAATATATTCCCCTTCTCCAGAACACCACAGAGCTACCTGATGGCTCTGAGACCATTTGTCTTCTTGAGTTCTCAGCATGTCTCTCATTGCAGGTATCAGAGTGCAGGTTCTGCCACAGAGCTCATTTCCTAAGCTTCCCAGACAGAAAGGCCCTCATTTGCTTAACCACTTTATCCAGATTGGCTGGATACCCAAGATGGGCTGTGTACTACTGATTCTACATCTGTCTGCTGATCAGTTGTACTATCCATGATAAATGATGAATGCAGCTGTTTATTTACTTGCTGCTCCCATAACCTGCGGTCTCACGATTTTTACCACTCTTCTCCTTTATTTGGTTTGTCTGCTAGCCCTATCTTTCCCTTTGCCCTGAAGAACATGGATTTCTCTTTGGGGTGCCCATTGCGTTCGTCCCCATGGCAACGCAATGGCATCATTGTACTACAATCAGGTTCCCCCCAGTGTTTAGCTGCTATAAATGTGTATCTGATACACCGAGCCAATACTATAAGGACACCCCTTCTTTCTGCCGAAACCTCCCTTTTTTAACACTTCTTTCATTCGGGATGGTTCTTTTGACTTCTGGCATTTGGGATTAATTTTTCGCTAAATAAATAATAATATTTTAAAAATCTGTTGGATGCCATAAACAAGGAGGCTGTTATGCAGCACTCGAGACCAGCTGCATATTGATGCCAATGGTATTGGAGAGAGATCAACAAGCTTATGCGAATGCAATGTTCAGGTGTCCACATTGGGTGACAGCTTGAGAAAATAGCCTTAAGGTACCTACGGGTGAGTATACGTACCCCTCGGTGAGGCTTTGTGCTATTGTGAAGCTCTGTCACTTAAGTTTTCTTTCTGCACCAGAGCAAAGACCTGTGCCAGTGGATGCTGTCACAAGAGATTCTGAGCAATGAGAAATGATTTTGTTTTTGAGATTCATCAACCAGGGCTTTAATGTAAAATGACCTAAGCTATTAGAGACTTGACTATAGATGAGGTGAAATTCTCCAGGGCCAGACATGATAGACACAAAGGAAATGGAAGTGTTTCATCTGACTCTGGTTCATAAGCTTACAGGTATGCACTGTTTAATGTCCGCATTACGTTCTGTTTAATAGGACGATGACTGAAATAGACATTGACTTAAAATTACCATATTCACATTCAGTTGTCTTTTTATGCTACTATCAAATAAATATAACGGGTATTTTTGTAAGAGAAACCGCTGAAAACACGAGTGGAACGCTAAAACTCACACAGCAACCCTATTGAAACTGCAACTTTAATTCACCGAAATTAATTACAATATAATACACTAACACACAAATACGCTAATGTACTGTTATGACCCTTTTTTGAGGGCGCTGGATGGGATGATGGGCCTGATATTTTCATTTGACCAAAACCAAAAATACATTGAAAGACAGTGTTATGAACAGCATCAGTGATCAGCCAGATGAAACAGAAACAAAAGACGTGAATGTGAACCAGTTTATAAAGGTATAGGTGAGAGAGAATATACAGATGGGGGGGGGGTAACCAACAAAGGAGAGCCTTTTACAAATACATAGGGGAAAGTCAACATCCACATAAACACAAGTAACTTGTTCAAAAATGTCCCTAAACACATGAACTGATTTAGAATAGCCTCGAGTCTCTGGATCTAGTCACTAGTCTCTAGTCTCTTGTGGATCCTCAGTGTTGATTGGCTTTGTGGATGGTTATTAAATTGTGCATACTTGTATTTTATGAAGAATTGAGCATGTAAATGCCAATGTTTTCCCTTTTGGAGAGGTAGAAGACAGATGACCACCGGTCTTGTACTGTGCCATCTGGGGATACATACTATTTTCTAAATGATAAAAGACCCTTTGTGCTTTATATGCCTCGTATACATACCTGTTTCGATCTGTACGTAATTCTATGATAATAGTACTCCATTAGATAACTACAGAGATTGTGTGATGCATTATATTTTATAATTCACCAAAGTTAGCTCTACAGATCAGACCATCTACAAACCTGTCTTTATTTTCCTTAGCTAGAGCTCATATGTGCCATGTCATCACCACTGGTAAACGTTAGTTCTCCCTTACTGTTCTCTGGGTGCATATCAGTTTGTATGCGTTCAGCAAATGTACAAGACTCTTCGAGTATTAAGCAGTTTTTAAGTGGGTACACACCTGGAAGTGTTTAGCTAGGCATCAGAGGTAGCTTTGCACAAAATGTTGGAAGTTATTTTGAAGAATGACCTAATCGGAGCATCTCACAAAAATAACCCTGTAGCTCCTGTTCTATATTTTATGAAAGGTTACTTCAAAAAGCCACTATCAACTGAGAAAAATGTACAGGTATTAATAATTTAATGAGGACCTGAATTGATTGGCGTTAATATTTCATGAAACATAGCTGATGGTTATTAAGTAAAAGGGAACATCTGAACTGGCATGCATTACAGAAATTGTTATGGTTTTGGATTGAGAGGTTATTAGTAGTTTTCCCACTTAAGTGCTTTTTATGTTAGAATGAGCTATGCTGGGATAAAATGTGGGTGGGACAGAATCACAAATCATCCACTGAATTGGAATCAACCACAGCATGAAGAATATGATCTATAGGTTTGTAGTTCTCCAGACCGGTTGTGTTCCTGAGACCTCCCCTAGACTCGGAGTCTTGTTCTCGAGCCATTTCATATGGATCTTGTGCTATACATGTTATACAGGATGGTAATAACCTAAACCCATTTCTAACAGCGTTTCTACACTACGTGTCATACTGGGGAACACATAATTTATAGGGGCACAGCTGTGTCCTTCTGCTTACCAATTATTCATAAGGACACAACTATGCATACAAAATGAGTCTAAACACCAAATACATTAAGTGATTTAAAACTAAAGCTGGCATTACTCTACCATGGATGAAAAAGTAAGAACAAATTAACACAAATAATTTCCTTAACTAAACACAGAGCTATGACATATGATTAGAAATAAGGCAAATGTCTGTTCCTACCTAGCTAACATTTTTGTGTACAATAGGCTTGTTAAGGTCACCATTTCACATCATGTTTGTTTGGTTGATTTCATATCAGTATCAGTGGGTATTTTAACGATTTTATCTCGTTTAACAGAATCTCAGCTGAGATTGCGAGATTGGTTTTAATATTAGTAGTCATTAAATTTGTGTTGCTGGTCTAATCTCTAAGTCTACTTTTGCTTTACAAGAACAAAACCAAAAGTAATACTTCAATGAGTAACTAAATCAAAGCAAATATTCTGTATAAATATTAACTTATTGTAGCTGTCTTTAAAAACAAGACATGGACAGTTATACCAAAATCCCCAGCCCTATTTGTTATTAATCTATAATTATATCCCCAAATCAGAAAAAAATGTATCTAAAATGTACATACAAAAAATTCTCTGTTTCTTACGTTTACTTTGACTACGAACCGGAAATACTTGATGTTTGTCTCATCAAAATAATTGCATTTATTAATAAACATACATTTCTGCATTTCAGGCCTACAACACATTTCAAAGTCCCAAAAAGTAATTTAGTGTTTCAGGTGTTATTTTGTCCCAGTGCATAACGTCACAACATTGGCTCCTTAAAGTATCTATTTGTGCAACTTCTCTGATGGTGAACTAGAGCTGAACAAGAGCTTCTAAACCACTTCTTAGTGTCAGGGGTAAAAGGACAGCTTCCTAAAATGGCCAAGGAACTGACAGAAAAGCTTTGGCATCAAGAGAAAAGTGAGGAGGCTGATATAGAGGGCTAGAGTACAAAATGTAGGTGGTTATAACTCCCCACAGATATCCCATCAACCTAGTTTCAACTTCAGTCACAGTTCCTCAATGGAGGGTACCAGGCTGGTGCTTGGTGCTTTTGCCACCACTAGGGTGCAACCACAACTCCAGTTGGCGGCTAATCTCTCGCCAGCCACTGTTATCCCCAAACAGCAAGCGCAGTGGAGTGGACTAACTCAGACTGTCATCAGCTAGAGATGATGGAGAAGCTGCAGCAGTAATTATCACAAATCAGCTACAGCTGTGAGACATGCTGTTTAAGCGGGTCAGTCCCTGTCACATGCTGCAGTGGCTTTCTAAAGTCAGTCCTGTATTTCGGAGCCTTTACCAGCTCTCTCTGTAAGGTGGTGCTTATCGAGTAATGGGTCTCAGGTTCAAACCCAGGCCATTTTTGGACCTGCATATTTTGAACACAGAAAGCAAAAACAATGATACAAACTGGATGACTAAATGATGGAGAGAACTCATAAAGAGTTACTTATACTTATAAAGAACTTATAAAGAGTGAAAAGGTAAAAACAAACCCATAGGAACATTAAACAAGTGAACAGATATATGACAGAGATCTCAGTGATGTGTGAAGAGAAAACAAGGTGTGAAGGAGAGGAAAAATCTGCTGGATCTGGGGAATACTGAGAGAAAAGCATAGAGATTTGGAAAAGAAAGAAGATAAATGGCTACATGTCCTGTACATCTATGGGAGGAAACAGAAAGTAAAAGACTGATACTAGGAAAAGAATAGAAAATAAATGAATGAAGAAAACTAAACAGAATAAAGGAGGTCCATAAACAAATGTATTAATATAAGAATGGGATGTTTAAGAAAAGAGGAAATACAGAAAGAACATACATTTTAAGCTCGTTAGGTTATCCTTTATTTTCCTTTGTTGGAAATGGTATTTAGTCCCCGACCAAATTAGTATTTTAACAAATTTAAGAGTTTGTGACAGCCACCTAACAATATAAAGTACCCTATAAACACTGATTTTGTATATATTTAACTTATTAGCATTACAATAAAGCCTTGGATTTAAACAGACAAGAGTCTAATGCTTAGGTCTGAATTCAGTTTTATTTTTCTTTAGCCCTGTATGTGCAACATAGTCTATATTAAAACAAATAAATAAATAAAACAAAAACTAAAAACTTGAATCCTATCATGAAAATGCCTAATATACCAATAAAAATACAAAAATGTGGTCACATGATCAACAGGATTCCAGTCTGGGATTCCTCTCTCAGCGCATGTGAGCATGTCACACAGCCCTATGTTTTCTTTAATGAATAGGTTACAAATGTTTTACTCATTTCGGTCCCAATAATCACCTATAAAAGTCTTTAGAGTTACCTTTGGTAAGTAAATTTGTATTTTCAAAAACATGAGCCAGCATGGAGAGAGTGAGAGTGGGCATGAAGATAGAAGTACCACAATGGTGGAAAATCAACAGGAAGGAAGTTCAGAATGAGAAGGGGAACTTGATGAAAATGGAAGTACAGTAGCAGGCAAGATTTAATAAGGATAATCAAATTCAATACCTATCTGTAATTTTTTGGTTGATTGGAATTGCTTACCCAAACTTCATAAGCAGTGGGGCGCAGCAGTCTGAAAGGATATTTTGTATGGAAATCTATTGAGTACATGCAAGTGTGTGTGTGTGTGTGTGTTTGTGTGTGTGTGTGTGTGTGTGTGTGTGTGTGTGTGTGTGTGTGTGTGTTGTAAGGGTAAGGCGTATATTAGTTTAAGGTTATGGTGATTTTAATGCTTTACCTTTAAAGCATCTACTGTAATGTTTTTATATGCTAATGTGATGGTGCTTTGGATTTATTGGTGGTACACTGTGGTACTCTCTGACTGAGAGAAACAGATGGATATGAAATCTGACTTTTTATTAAATATGAAATATGTAATAAGTTAAATACTATCTGTGTTTGGATAAAGAAATTTACAGTATGTTTTCACTGAATACAGTAGGTTTCTTTTCTCTGTATGAAAATATTAAATGTTTCTATGTGTCTATTATGGTATGTTGCTGCAAGGAAACAAAGTTTTAATTTAAAAAAAACAATTTAAAACAATATTTAAAATAATGTATATTGTACAGTTTTAAGCAGGGAAACACAGATATGTATACCTTCATTCATAACATAATGCGTATCCTAGAGATTTTATATTTTAATTTTAGGTGTGTGGATGAGTTTAGTAATTATCATCAATGTTTAGTTAGTTATTATCTTTAGATTATCACCAATTCATAATATTTCTTAATGCACGTGGTACATGCTCCGAAATCAAATTAAAACGCTTAATAACTGTGATTCTTGTTAACGTTTTTCCTCTGGCTCTTAGCAGTCAGTTAGTCTAAAACTTGCAGACTGTGTGTTTCTTAGATTCCTCTCCACTTCATTATACACGTTTTTAAAAATGGATGGTGTAATTGTATTCATTTTGCCCCCCTCCAGGATTAAGCTATGCATTTGTTTACATACCCCATTTAGTAAAAGCAGCATGTGTGTTCTTGCCCACCCAAAGATGGCATCGGAAATGTCTCTGGTGCTTTTTGAGAATTCATATACCACGAAGAATGTTTCACTGTGTTTGTGTGTGTGCTTCCATTTAAGTTGATTAATAAATCTCCCACAGCATGTATATTACAATACGAACATATGTGAGAATAACAGACAGTTAGTAATTGTACAGAGATCTATGGTAAACAATACAAGCTTGTCTTTCTGTCAAATTCTTAACCTATGGCCATTCTGGACCTCACATCATGGTCAGACGTTCTGGAACCCTGTGGACCTGCCTGTTCCCAATGGGTTATTTATTTTTTTTAATTTGAAGCACATCTTTATTCACTCTTTCAAATTAAAACATAGAAATTTAAGCCATAACCAAGACAATCCCAAAACAAAAAAACCCTTAAAATATATATCCCGTAACATCCACAACATTCCATCAAAAGCTCTGAAAAGTGAGGCCTCCCTCGTCCAGGCTACCTGCTCCCACCCTAATTATTCCCTCACCCCTTCCCCTCTCCCTCCTTAGATTCCTCAACCTTCCAAACACTGCTAGCAACGTCAGCTCCAGTTCCACCCGCAGATCTGCCCGCCGAAGGCACTCACAGCGGGTGCCCCAGAGCTCACACTTTGTTGCAGACACTACGCCCCAGAGCGTCCCTTCCCTTGCGGGGAGGTCCTGTCACAGTCCCTGACCATACAAGACCAGCTCTCTGTCCAAGAGCGCCTGTCCTCCTACCAATCTCCACCAGTCTGTCACCCTGGTCCAGAGCTCAGAGGCGATGGAGCATGACCACATGTTATGTACTGTGAGATGAGACCCTAACCAGGATTGGAATGAAGATGCAAATATTTGAAGGATAAAGAGTAGCAAAATTCCCAGAAGTATTAATAGCTGGAGTTAATTGAATATTCAACATTCAGTAAAAGGTCAGCTTGCACATATGGTAATCAAAGGCTGAGATACATGCTACTTACAGTCTAAGTCCTGGATGCGTACGCTTTCTGCAGAGTGGAGCTTGATATTGATGTATGTAATTTTTATTTCTCAAATTAGATTGTTGTAAGATGCATTTGTGAGTCTTTGTCACAAATCTAACCTAATTAATTCCACCTTATTGATGCCCTTTATTCCCATAAGTGTCCCTCTGGGAGCCATTTCCTATATACAGACAAATGGAGCAGTGTCAAAATGGAGCTTTTCCAACTGGTTGAAGAGTGTGAGCTTGAGTTTGAAGATATGGAACGTGGATCAAGATTCAGGCAGGCTTGACGCTGACTGTCTTTAATAAGTCTTTCTCTCTTCTTTTTCCATTTAGGTGATCCAAATGGTGGAATTCAAAATTGCCCCTTCAGGAAGATGGCAATAAGTCCACATTTATTCCATGGATTCAATTTTATCCACAGGAAAAAAAAACATGAATCAATCTTCGGATCACACACAGAATACAGAGGTTGTGTCAGTGTGACCTAGTCATTAATGTTCTGTGTGCTGCTTAGACCAACAAAAACCAAAGTGGGAGATCTGTTTATGTAGTTACTTTTACGTAAGCAACACTATATAAACAAATGTTTGTGGACACGGTTATAATATGACCCCCCGCTGCTGCAAACACCTTTGGTCTTCTGAAAGGGCTTTAGATTTTTTATAGCCCACTCCTCCTTCATTCTAATTAAATTGTGACAGTGCTTAATGTGGCGGACACTCAGAATGGGATTGGGGTTAGGCTCTGGATTTATGCAGGATGTATCTATACTACAATGCTTCAAAATGAAATATCCCCTCATTTTTATATACACACTGCTCACAAAAATTAGAGGGTATTTCATTATTGGATCATTTTTTGTGAGCAGTGTATATACACATTAGGGGTGGGCGATATGGCTCTAAGATAATATCACGATATTTTAGGGTACGTTTACAATAACGATATATATTTAGTGATATATTTCAACAACATGCAATAGCGACAAAATATATTTTATACATAAAAATACCTCACCCCGCGGCATTCTTGACTTTTCTTGTACCCAGCTGTGTGTTTCTGTTTGTGTTTCCCTCCTTTGTTGTTACAGACCTTTTCCATAGCTTACATATTACTGTAGTTTGTCGTACATCTAATATTTTGTACCAAAATGACCTCCACATTACTAAAGTTACTCCCCTTTTTGGGACAAACTCCACACTTTCCACCATATCTGTTGCTTGGCCTCTAAGTCAATCCATTACGTCATTACATAAACACGTTTTTTTCAGAAGGATTTTGGTTTACTCGCATACATTTTACCAAACTGCAGTCTAGCTTTTTTATGTCTGTTTATGATTGTTGATATTTGTAATCAGACAGTTCTCTTTTCCTCTTTTCCGTCACATGCTTGAAACAAAGGTATTTACCCACGATTCTGAAAAGGTGCCAACAATTTTGTCAGGCACATTTTTGGAGTTTTGCATGAAGTTATGTCATGTTTGCCTTTTCAAAAATATTTATTTATGTGCTGTTCCAATACACACAAAGGAAATAAACATGTGTACAACAAAAAGTGTGTAACTGCAATACATTTCTGGTATAAATACTTCATCTTCTGAAAAGATTTTATGGGTGCCAACACTTTCGGCCGTGACTGTATAGTGTAGACAGGTGTGGCCATGATATGAAGACTATAGTGAACTGTTTGTTTATAATAATAATAACATTTACTCCTATACTATGCTAGGCCAGGACCAATATGTTGGAAACCTCGATGTATCACAGCAACAAGTGACTTGTTCGTGTCTTTTGGTTTTCTGTCCTTACCTGCTTCAAAGTCAAATAATTTCCACACAGCAGTGTAGTGTTGCCATGTGAGGCTGCAAAGAGTACTAAATGCTAAATGCCAATAAGTTACACAGGTTATTTTGCTAAAAATAAACACTAAATGATATGTACCTCAGAGCTTTATTATTATCAGTGTCGGATTAGGCTAATTAACCTCACAAAGATGTTTCTCATAACCATTATTACCCGGAGCTCACTCTAGATACCTTTGTTTTTTTGTTAATGTTCATAATATAATGATAAAATGTATATGCACGATTAACTTAAGTATGTGCCCCATAGGCAGCATATAAATACTGAGGAATGCTGGCAAAAGATGGATCCTTGTGCAAAGCTGAGTGGAATATAAGATTTTTATTCGCTCAAGGATAAACTTCGAGTGGTCAGAGAGCAAGGATTTACACATGGTAAGTCCAGTTTGAAATATTCTCAGCCACTTTTACATCCAGTCCAGCAGGAGAGTGACAGACCATACTGAGGAGGCACTGAGGTCAAGCGACATAGGGATGGTAATACCTCAAGTGTAAGCTGACATTAGAAGATCATTCACATCCCTCACAAGGCAGCTTCACTAATGTGCCCAGGTCAGATGGCCAGACTGAAATGACTCAGGACATTTACACCGGGAGATGTGATTGTGAAGTTTGACAGAGGCTCCACAGACTGGGAATATTAGGTTAAAACGAGTGGTGAACATATTTACAGAGCTATTTTATACTGCCATGAAGCTTAATTACTTTTTCTGAAGTCTGCAGATCAGAAAACTCAATTGTGCATTTCATGACAGACACACTTTCACAAACATTTGTTGTGAAATTAGACTCCAATGTATGACAATCTGCTGGTGTTTTATTCGTATAATGTATACAAAGTTGTATTATGCAAAAACATAAAGTTGAAAAGGTTCACAGACTTCAAGCACCATCTAGTGTAGTACACTATATATATATATATATATATCAATCACAGTGGTGAGAAATAAGCACCTTAAAAACAAATGACTAGTGGTGGTTGCTAGTGGTGACGGGAAATAAAAAGAACAAAAGAACAAAACTCTCTCTGTCTGCATGCTTTCCAGATCCAGAGGTATACGATTATTTTGTTTACAGTACATAAAGGAAAATACATTTTTAAATACATAATTTTCTACATATGTAGATCATTTGCTTTTGCAGTCTTTTTCACCTTCATGCATCTCTATATTATTTTATGTGGGACATGGCTTCACAGAGAAGACTTTTGGAGCATCACCATAGAGATTCACATGCCAGACAAGTATAAATTATTTGGGCAGCAGTTTAGGCAAAGTGCGACTGACTATTAATAGATCTCAGTCCTGCACATATACAGTACATATACATACTACATGTATATCATACTACATGGTTTGAGCAACTAAAACAGGAATCTGGCTTGTTCTAAAGGGTTCACAATCTTTTCTTTCAGCATCATATACTGATAAGAACTGAAGCACTGAAATATCAAACAGTTCTAGCTTCTGCAATTCCACAGAGTCTAAATTTGTTTGTAAATTTGTTTTAAACCCTCTGGCCAACAATCCAGCTTGTTCAATGAGGCGTTGCAATTGAAACGAGCAAAAAGGTGTGCAGGTGAACTTTTACCTAATGAGGTTCAGCAGGAACAATTCTTCTTTGGGTCACCTTTAGAAAGTTCTTAATTCAAACTCTGCAAGAAAAAAGGAAAAAAAATCCCAGTTGTTAGTTTCAACACATTGTGTACTGCATTAGTCAGTCAGTCAGTTCTCTTTCATGTTCTTTTTGCTCAAGCGTCTGTTCAAAGTTATTGACATTTTTTCATTTATTATGATATATTGGCATGACAGCATGCTCCACAAAGGTGTTTAAGATCACTTCAATATTTTCACACTAATATTGAAGAATATGATTCGTGACCACAAATGAGCCAAACATTATGACAGATGAAGCGAACTGCAATGATTCTCATTGTTAACAGCCAAAGGAATGGGCTGGATCATCTCCTAAACAACACGGCAATGCTTTGTGATACTCCTGATCAGCAGCAGTGAGAACCTCCTGATTATGGGCAGATGACTGATAAACCACAAAAAGTGTCAGGATGTCGGGCAACCAAGGATCTTATGCCTGGTCTGAACCAATGAAGGGTTACTGTGGAATAATGCGGGTTACAGGAGGAATGTGTCACAACACATGATGCATCACACCCTGCTGCATGGCTGGAGGCCAGTTAGAACACCAAGCAGAAGGTGGCTATTGTGGGCACTTATGAGCATCTGAGCTAAGCTTTGGGGCAATGTGAGAAAGATGTCTAATCTGATGAGCTCTGTTTTGTTTTACCTAACGTGTAATGCCAGACGTTGCTTATTTTGGGAATTGATGGCACCAGAATGCATTGTTACAGAAGACTGGATAATGATCTGGTGGGAATCCCAGGGTTCAGGCATTGAGGCTGCTGTCAGTTTGAGATGTGCCACCCACCTAAATGTTTCTAGGGACCAGATTTTACTAATGTTAGGGCTCATTAGTGCCGATACTGAAATGCTTACATTTAAATCTTGAAAAACAAGCTTGATTTGGTTTACCAAAAATACCAAAAATTAAAGGGTAAATTAAAGCTGGATGTTATTTTTATTTACAGAATTTTACAGATGTTAATACTTAACAAAAACTCCATTTAGCTGATTTGCAACAAACTGGACAGAAGTGTGACAGCACGTCCACATACCAGTGCAACGCACCACCAGAGTGTTTGGCTATTACGTGAACAAAAGGGGTTAATTTGATCAATTGTTTTTTAAAAATGTTAATTAAATTAAAGGATAATGATTTGTAATACTAATGGTTATAATACTATAATTCTAAAACTGATCTTATGAAATATTCTCTGGACATTGATCTAACCAAATAAATGAAACGTTTACTTACAATACTTCATATTACAATATGATCATATGTTGGCATTTTTGAAAATATAAAGTTGTTCTACTGCTATGTCAACAAATAGCGATTATTAAGCCAAATACATGCTTTATATATATACAGTATGCAATGCATGTAATAATATGCATTCATTAAAACATTTATCTGTTGTTTAATAATTAAATTATTTATCAAATAAAGTGCAATAACTGATATTATTAAATATCAATTCAGAATATGCTTTGGATTCTGTTTTTGTTTTAGATGATATTATACAAACATCCTTGAGGTTAAGAGAATTGCTCGGAATGTTAAATATATTAGAGCTAAACCCACATCAGTACATAATTCATTTATTTTTTTATCCACCTAATCCTGGTCAGGGTCACAGAAAAGCTGCTGCCTAGCCGATGGCACAGGGAGATCAACTCTGAACTCTGAACTCTGAAAAGGGCACAAGTCCACCGTAGGGCACACACAATCACACACTCGGGGGAACTTTTCAGAACACCAGCTAACAGTTATCACACGTGTTTGGATTGTGGGACAAACCCAAACACACAAGAGGACATGTAAACGCCACACAGGTGGTGTTTGAGGTTAGGATTGGATCAGGGATGCTGGAGTTGTGCTGCGACAGTTTTAATTACTGCCCCATAGTGATTACTGTCTCAGTACTTCTGTTCTCTTAATTACATTTTATATCAGAGCAACATACACCTGATAAATTATTAAAATGTCAACAGGCCTGTGTCTTGGCCACTGCACCACCATTACTGTCCTCTAAAACAAATCCAGTACTGAAATATTTATATATTATAACATAATCCTGGAGAGGTAAGGATGTGATGTGATGTTTTCTCCACATTAAAGTCACTGATTATTGATTGACTCAAGCAAAGTAACATGCCAGAACCGATTCCGTGACACCTTTAACGCTTTCAAAAATTGTGTCAGAAAGACATGTATAGATGGTTTGAAGACTGCAACACACATTTATCAACCAGATCATCCATATGTGACTGTACTGAGCCTGTCTGATGGATGTGAACTTTATCTTGCTGTATCATTCTGATTAGCTATTCCTTTTGTCATGCTCTTGCTGCGGCACCCTCTCCGCCTTTGTCCCGAGAGAACGCTGTATATTATGCTCACCTTCTCAAAGTATATTGACCTTTATAATAATTGGATGGGTCCTGCGGCATGAGCGTGCAGGGAATTGATGGCAGCTTGTCAGACAGAGAAGAAAAGGATGGGGATTATATAATTATATATGCTCTTCACAGTTTGAAAGGTGGCATAATCTTATCCATTAGCAGATTGCCTTTTGTTGTGCTTTAAAACTGCCTCGTCCTATATACGAAAATAAGTTGAGATTCCTCTTGTTTTCTTGCTCTTGCTGTTTCTGTCGCTCTCACATACACACTGAGCCTCTGCATAGCTGCCGTCATTTGTTCCTTGGAAGGAGCTATTGCAGTGGTTGCTGCAGAGTTGCCATGGAGATGCTGCCTCAGTGTTTCACAAGGTCAGTGGGAAAGTTGAGAGAGCTTTGCCGCTGCCTCATGCACACAGGCACATTGCCCATTCATCGCCATATGGCTAAATTGATTTTTGTTTTTATTCCTCTTGCCCTGGCACTTTATAATGGATGAAGCAGGATTACGTTTCCTGATTTTCTCTTTCATTTGGCATCCATTTTATGTTTTAAAGTGACTATTTGTGGTCTGCTTAATGAGTGAATGAGATTATCTATACCTACATATGTCTTCGATTAACCTTCGACTTGTGTAAAACGTCTGGAAAAGAAACAACACCCTTGCCACAAATCAGCCTTCTAACTAGTCAATTTGGCGAGTTTGTCCACACCCAAAAACAGTTGACATTATGGCACGACAGTGGCTGAACAAGGATGAACAAAATGTGCTCCTCATAGAAATAACTTGCTGTTAATAGTTAGGGTTAGGGTAAACGAGTCTGCACAGAACCTTGACCATAACCCCATCCAGCCCCTTTGGATTGGATTGGAATGCTGACTACTTATCACCCTACATCAGTGACTGAACATACTAATGCTTTCTTTCCATTGTTAAAAGTTGCATCGCATACAGTCTCCAAAATCCAAACATTGGCAGTAGAATGTTGTGCTGAAGTCACATTGTTAGCATGTTTAAATGTCAGGTTTCTGCTCTAAACTGTAAGAACTGTTATTGTGAAATAGAAAGGTCTAGGACCAACAACAGCCATTCAGTTTAAATCAATTAAGCGTGGAGTTTTTAACTCTTTGAACTTTTGTCCTGGCTCAACATGTGATTTCAATGATATCACCTCATTATGATTTAACAACTGTTAAATATGTTTTAATGCAGATTTGTATGTATGAATTGACTTGTATTGTATGTTGATGCTAAGTGCTATTCACACTGTGGCCCGTTTATTAGATATACTTGCTTTGTATATACAAATATTGCTTTGTTAGTCCTCCCCATATCAGGGCTACTGAATTAGATAACAATACTACAATGCCAGGACCCCCCCCCCCCAGGTCCTTAGTGATCAATAAGCACCAACTGCACTATAAACACACAGGTTTTGTACCAGCTTGAGCAAACCCTTCTGCTCACTCACTGTTTGAATGTCTTTGTCTGATTTAACTCGCAGCCCATCAAAACCCATTGAAGTATCTTTTTCCAGCTTTATTTACACATTTTGCATTACAAGATTCGCGTGACCGGAAAAGGCAACATTCTGAAACGTAATAAAACTGAAAAACTAGAATAACAGCATTCGATGATGAGCGTAGTGATTTAATACTTCTTAGAGCCACTATCTTGTCTTTATTACAGCCATTGGTTTGTTGGATAAGGCACTTTCAGTTTTGGATACCTATTTGCTCATGTTACCTTGCAAAATGGATCCGGTTTAGTCAAACTTTATAGTGTCAGTCCCATTGTGCTTCACAGTAGGTGTGGTATATTTTGCTTCGTTTTGATTTTGTCATATATAAGTCTTGGATTTCAGTCCAATCTTGTTCTTAGAAAACCTGATGATGGGAGCCAAAGCAAGGGTGAATCTCAGTATGGTGCTTTTTCAGAAACAGGCTTCTTTCTTGCCACTCAGCTTTACAGGTCAGCTTAGTGTAAAACTTCATCACAGACCAGACCACTGGATTCTTGGTAGCTGTACTTCAGCCTCTTTTGAAAAAAAATATCTAATTTAGGTAATAATATTCTTAGCATTTTTTGTCCTATTTCTAAACTGTCACTCCTTTCAAAAATCTTAGGAAGCCAGTCCTTCAGCAGTTCAAATATTTCAGTTTTAGGAATGTTCATAGTACAGAATGTGCATTATAAGGGTAGAATACACCAACAATCCTTTGCCATGAATTAAAGTAACTGTGCCATTGTGATGCTGCTTGATTTGGATAATGGGTCTTTTCAAGTCAATATTGGAAACTGCTTTTCCTCAAATGCTACTCTCCATTGTTTAGTTTCTCAAAGATCAATTTTAGGGCCGATTCTTCTTTTACCTTATATGCTTTTTTAAAGGTAGTATGTTTAGGAAATACAACATCTCCCTTCATTTGTATGGGGATGATATGCAACTTTCTTTTCCTCTAAAGCTATTGAGCAATCCAGGTTTAGCCCTGACAACATTAAATTATGGATGGTGGAAAATTTTCTGCAACCAAATGAAAATAAATATGAGTATCATGTGCCAATGCATCTGGAAAATGATATTTGATTAATTATACTTTTCAGGGTACAATGCAACCAAGAGTAAGAATTTCCCGTAGGCACTACAGCAATGCTACTTTTAGGTGGCTGCTAAAGCGGATGGTGCTGCACAAATAGAAAAAAAACCCAGTTTGTATCTGTATCTGTGCTAACACAACATGGCACTGTGGCGGGAAGAATGAATTCCAGCAAATTGATTGCATATTGGAAAATCAGATCTGTCCATAAACTGACTCTCAATAAGACAACAACCCTAAGCTCACAAGTCATTCCATCAACGACTGGTTATAGAACAGTTATGCTAATATTATGGAATGGCCAAGACAAAATGCTGATCTTAATCCAATAGAAATATTGTGGAATAAATTTATGTGAAGAAACCCACCAACATCCCAGAGATGGAGCAGTTTTATATGGAGGAAATGGATAACATTCCTTTAAGCCAATGTGAAGGACTGATGGTTACGGGAACATCTTGTTGGAGCACAAGGGGGTCACACCAGATACTGAACTCAAAGCCTGACATATTTAGCACTCAGATATAATATAGTGGCCAAGTATAATATTTTTGTTTCATTTGTTTAATTGGATTCTCTTTATTCGCTATCAGGAAAATCTGATATTGTTTTAGGTTCTGTTGCTTCACTACTCTCTAAGTTCCATTCCATTACCTAATATTAGTTTACATTAATTTGATTTGTGGTGCACACAATGTACTGTTTTTAGCTAACATTTTTCTTTATCTTGAATCTTTTTCTCACTACATGAGTTCACAATCTGCAACGTTTCCCTTTTTCTTCTTTCTTTCCAGCTTTTTAGTGAAAAAACATCTGCATTTCACTGCTTTGTTCATCCATAATGATAGCCTAATGTTTTACAGTTTGCTTAATCCCACATTTTTGTCTACATTTTGTCATGAAAATGAATGTATATATTGGTGAACTGGTGCATTATGACTCACAGAGGAACTCCAGAAAACAGTGTTACACTGATTTGCAATAGCAATAAAGAAATATCTCCACTCCCATTCAAACTCTCATGAGTTTAAATTAACCATGTCGCAATGCTTTGCTCTTCTATGGTTAGCAGTAACTGTGAATTTGTGGACAGTGGGTAATATCCAGCTGTAATGGAAAAGTGGAAGTAAATTACCTTCCAATGCTTTATATGGCAGAACTGTTACAAAATGCACACAATTAGTTTGGTTAAACGTTCTCATTACCACTCCTCAGCACTTGTTGATGCAGAGTTGTTAGAAATAGTGAATGCACTTTCACAAAAATGGCACGCTGCAAGAAGGTGCGACTGATTTTGAGTGACCTATCATAGCGTCCTCAATAAAATTGACAGATGCCTGTGGACATTCATCTTCATTACAGGAAGGCATCACTTTCAGTCTTTACTCCCATGTGGACTTGCTATCCCGGGCCCTGTCTGTGTCAGTCTCCCACATCTCTCTTACAACCCTGTCTATTCCATTTAGGCTCCGGAATGGAATCAGCGGAACTGTGCCTACTATCATGCATGGCCTTTTAACTGAAGGAAACTAGGCCAAAGGAACATTGGCAGAAGACAATGATGAAAAAAAAACAAAGATGGGAAGTAAAGAGTCCCGAATATCTGCTTTCCAGAACAAGGCCAGTGAATGTAAAGAGGCAATTGATTTATTATAGCAATCAAAGAACAATGACCCTCAGGATCAAAGGGTTTAGGAAGCCAACACCAGAAGATCCAACCTGCAATTCATCTCAATTATATTGGAAATGGTTGAGTTCAGGGCATTGTTCAGACCAGACCATTTGCATATATGCACATGATGTAAATAATATTATTTATCTAATAATTAAGGATATTAATCTATCTAACCCATATAGAACCATACAAGTTACATGAGTTTTGGTAATGAGAAATGTCAGCATGGAAACGAGTATGAATCAGTGGGACAATTATTGTCTGTGTATGGTGATAATCTGACACACCAAAAGTTGATAACACAGCACACCAGAGTTAAATGCATAGCCTTGTGCACACTTCTCAGTTCCTTGCTGTCTTCAGATTTATGTGATGTCCAGATCGCTGTATAACTACGGTCTTCAGCCTAAGGGTGCTTGGCATATGCTTCTGTGAGATCCAACCATGCCTGCAAGGCAAGATCTCAGTGTTTGTGTCTTGGCTTCTTATTGGTAGAAGGAGATCCCCTACCAACCTAAATGTTCCACCCTTTCTCTTCTTTCCATAAAGATCGGAAGGCACTCCTCTTCAAACAATATGTAGAATAATTCCTGCACTTTTTTGTATAGTTTCATTATTATATGTTCTGTGAAATTGCACATTATGCATACAGATGTGTAGTTCTGAATCAAAGTAAGTAGATTACGAGCAGAATATTTTGAGGCCTGGAAAACTAGGATAATATTTTTACATTTGATTTTAGCTGGTTACTCCGGTGGAGTGATCTCAGTAAAAGAGTTGCATGAGAAAACTTCAGCAGGTTGTGAACCAGATGCACAGACTTTGAAGTAGGGCCAGCAAAGCAAATATTGCAACAAGCAAGTCTGGAAAAGACAAGAGGCTCTGTTAGTATCTGAGTAAATTAATTGATTTAAAGGAATGTATTTTTTGCAGAGGAAATCTACAGGATATGGTGACTGATGTAATATGGTAAAAAAAAAAATCAGCTAACAGTTTCAAGTCTTAATGAAATTAAGATAAACAGTATCGTTGTTTACCACGCGGTCCAGCGTCAGGAGGTCCATTGCTTGGAAGGTTTTTTAAATTTTCCTTTTGTCCATAAAAGCTTTAGGTGATGTTTTGTCATTGAGGAAGAGTAGAAAGGGGTATATAGGGGACAAAACGTAGCATAGGCATTGTTGAAATATGAGAATCTGTAATATGAGCCCAATGATTTAGTGTACAGGGAGCATAGGAGTGGACCAATCCAACAACCAATCTTTGAGGCTCTTCTGCTGACCTTCCCTGTCATCTTGTTGAAATTCCATGGCAAGGTTTAGGCTTTTGGTTTTCGGTGCCTGATCCTTTAATTGATAATGAGCCACAATTGCTCACCAGTCCCATACTGGGATTCATGTATTTAGGAGCTATGCCTGATATCATTATTATAAAAGTTGTAAGATTTATAAATTAGTTGTATTAAAATAGTTGAAACATTTAAGTTAAACAACTGTGGTTTTATAAAGCTAATGCTGCTAACTTGACTGTATGCCCTGAATATGATATGTAATTTGTAAAACTGGACATAAGGGAACAGCAGGTGCGGAATGATCCAACAAGTGGGCAGGAAGGGAAAAGGTCACTTCAAAATAGAATATCGATATCACCGAAAAAGACTTGCTTACTGTGTATAACTATTAGTTGTCTTTTTTTAATGCCATTTCTAAACCTTAAAGCCCACTAGCACTCCTGCCACATGATTTATATTATTACTGTAAATATTGTAGATTTCCCTTCTCTAGAACAAATAGGTTTATTTTAATCCAGATAATCTCTCCACTGCTATAGAGCATTTCTACAGCATTTCGATTTACACCATTCCAGCCATCCTGTGACACTGCACACGGTGACCTTATGGTTTTGTTTTTGCATTTACAAATGGAAACCCAAACCATGTAGATACTGAAAAGATGTTAAAAAGAAGTTCATGCCTTCAGCTTTCCAGTTCTGTCAGCTTATGTGACAGTGCTCTGAGGAAAAAACTTTTGCTGCTAGACTTAATCCTAGGAGCCCCTGCAGTTGATTTAAACAGCTAAATCAAAGCAGCTTTGAATATATTTGATGAAATGGCTATTTGGAAACACAGCATCCAGTGAAAGTCCCACACTGCTAGTCAGCTTTTCAGTTGGACTAGAGGGCAAAGTGGAAAATAGAAAGAGGTTGAAAACGTACATTTTTGGTAGGGGGCTGGTGAACTTCATACTGTTCATCGCATTGCATTTGGTTATGTTTTTCTTTTAATACGCTCACTGATCAAAATAACACACCATGAAGGAGTTGTTGGAATTGAATGAAACTTTATATGTTTGAAGGTAATGATGATACGTGTAAGAGAACGAAGCATACGTTTATTTAGGAAATCTGTATTTGAATAGGGGCTCAAGTATCCTCTTCTAGTCTGAATTCAATATGATGCATGGTTGGTAGGTTCCATATGAGGCACATTTGCCCACTGATGTTGCAGCTGGGCCTGTAAGATAAGATGAGGTAATCCTTTAGTAGTCCCACAATGGGGGAAGTGTGTATAGATCCTGTACACTTGTAGGTTGCCAAAGCTGACATCTCAACTGGTCCCATAAATGCTTGATTGTTCACAGCTTATGTGTGTGTGTGTCCTCATTAAACCACTGCTTCCAACACCTCTTAACAGCTAGGTTAGAATAACCTAGATGGTGCACAGTTTGTTAAAATGGCCATCCTGAATCTCTCAGCCCAGTGATGCACCCCCTCTCAAAATCTGTCACCTGGGCAAAATGTCTTTGAGTGCATCATAGAGGGAAGTGTACACTACACTAGAGGTACACTACCCAAAAGTTCTTAGAGCCTTATACTTTAATATCTCTTGCTTAGTTTAGCAGCAACCCAACAGTAGCATTTCTGTCATTTCTTTCTCAGTGAGTATATTTCCAGTTTCTTGAAAAATGTCCAAACTGGTTTGTTACAGCCTACTTTAAATCATGAGTACGACCCATTCCACTGCCAGCGTCTACCTGCAGAAATTGTGACTACACCAAACCCATTACAGTGGTGCTTGAACGTTTATGAAGCCTTTAAATTTTTATCATATTTCAGCATAAATATATGTCCTATCATAAAATCAGATTTCTACACATCAGATAGAGGAAGAGAACCTGGTGTGATCATCATGTTCAGCAGTAACTTTAACTAATCATTTCCAAAACTGTTGATCAGTTCCGTACTTGACTTTTAGCCCATTTAGCTATACAGAATAGCTTCAGTTGTATGATATTTGTGAGTTTCTGTACATGAACTTCTACCATAGTATTTCTATTGGATTAAGGCCAGGATTTTGACTGTTTTACTTGAGTGCTTTGGATAATTCTCTTGCTGCATGACCAACATTCTCTTGAGATTCATATCACATACCGATTGTCCATTTGCCAATGTCTGAACACCTATGTTCTCTTTAGAGATCGGTTTCTTTCAATTGGTTTCTACCATGCAGGTTCTCCATGCACAATATTGTTGTTCAGCGTTCTCCTGATGGTGAACTCATGAACATTAATATTAGATAATGTGTAAGTTGCTTCGAGTTTACCCAGGGTACCTTTGTGAACTCACTCAGTATTACATGCCACGCCCCATGTTACCTGACTGTGGATTGATGGAGTTTAAACCCTTTTTTGAGATGATTTTAAAACCTTCTTCCAGTTTAATGAGCATCAACAACTATTTTTATATAGTCCTCACAAAGCTGCTTTGGTTGTTATGTTCTTAAAGATTTATTTTGAGGATTAGACTTTATTAGAGCCCTTTACTATAAACACAACACCGTGTCTTCTCATGCCTCTTTGTAATCTTAGTGGCTGAAAAAACTGGACTTTATTATCACCTTCCAGTTAACTGCTAATTAAAAAAAGCTTCACAACCTTTCTCTAGTCATAGATTTGTAACACTTGATTATCATCTTAAAAAAAAAATGAAAAAAATTGAAAATGGTTCTGAGCCACTGTTCTTTAGGCTCGGTGGTACACAGCATAACTAACAAACCACTAGTATGTCCCAGGTTCAGGACCAATAAACAAAACAGCAACATAATTAGTTCAAGTCAAATTGCAACACTGTTGAAAAAGCAATTGAGAATCACAGAAAAAAAAAACTTCTTGAGTGAATTTTGTTGTTGAGCTAAAATGAAAGTATACTGTGATCACCACAAAACCATGATTGACCAGACGTAATTTGGGTGATGGGACTGTCTGGGCATAGCAGTGACACTGCCAGGGTAGCAGAAGTATACAATACTGTTTCACAACCATTTCAGTGTTACAGCTGTTCTCCGAAGGCTTCAATACCCAAATAATATTCGGTCGGTGGTGATTGTTCGATGTTCCCTTCACACCGAAGGACAGACTGAAGGGTGTTTGACAAGTTTGACAGATGAAGACCTGAGAAATGGCTGCTCCTGGTTACAGTGCACAAACTTCTCCTCGTATGCTTTGTCTGAAGATAAGTGACACAATTAATACATCAAATGCAACAGACATCATGTCCTCGGCTAGTGACAATAATCATGGAGCAGCTTTGTAATGGCACATGACGTCTATGTTAATTCCGTGTTATTGTTAGCTCTTGTTAGCAGTGACCTTGGCACATTCAGTGGTGTGTAATGCCAGTTTGCATATTTATTAGCAATAAACTGTAGCACAGACTGCATGTGCTTTGCTATGGAGAAGATAATGATGCCGTAATATTGTAATAAAATGCACCAACAAAAGCATGTACATGTATCAGAACAATATGTAATTAAACTGATGAACAAATGCAAAGATTTACTGGACAGGGCATTAACACTTGCACCACCTCTGTCCCTGTACATTTAGCTTAACAACGATTTGCAGGTACCTGATAAGTCCAAGTCTATCAGTGGAAAGCTTCCACCATGGCTGAATAGATATTATTTTGGGTGTTGGACAGCACGGACACATTTTTATGTACATGGGTGGACATGTGCAATTATACTAACCAGAAGTGTGTGAGTTTAAATCCTTCCTTCCAGAATGTTAGATACTGCTTCACTCACTGCACATACTGAACAAATCCTGAACAAACTTGGTCAGACTGTAAAAGAGAGATCTTGGCATCCTGATAGAGCTGCCAGATGCTGTTACTGCTCAAGTGTAGACATAATTATACATGGTCATTATACATTTGCAAAAACAATAGTATATTGAATTAAACCTAATGCAGGCCTAAGACTTTTGCACAGTACTGCCAGTGAGCCACTGCCATCTTACAGGGCAGCGATGCCTCTTATATCTTAAGGCAATTAATTATGGTCCTGACGGTTGAGAATTCAGATCTCAGTACTGCTGACATGTGACTTGTGGGACTCTGAAGTGCTTTCTTGTGAGATTGTATCAGTTGTACGTGGTGCTTGATAAGGGCATTTTCTAAAAGCTGTAAATGTATAGTGCCATGTTGCATCTGGTGCTGGTCCTGCCTAACAAGATTGGCCAGACCTCTCACCACTGAAATCCCAGCATCACTCACTCATTTTGGCAAGATGCAGGGCCAGGCAAAAGCTGTAGGATGTTTCTGGCCCATGCTGCTCTATCTTGTTATTGGGACATCTTCTGCTGAATGCTCCTGACAGAAGGCACTATCTCCATGCTTCTATAAACGAACCACGAGTGCGTTCAGGGAGAGTGTACACAGCCATCCCATGCTGCGCCATGACCCTGCTGTGAGTTTAAGCACCGCTTTAAAGCATGTCAGCCTTGATGGATGGATTGATTCAGGGTTGCTAGGCTGCACTGCTGAGGTACACGTTCTGTTCTTCCTCATTCTGCCTAATGTCCTCACACCTCACTTATACGTTCATACACTGAATCAGCTGCAAACACACCTACAATCGGATGGAGGAATAATCCGTTACTGTCCTGTAATGCCTTCCTGTAGTATAGAACCAACATGATGTTCTTGGGCATTGTGCCTTTGTTTACCAAAGGATCAGTACAGTGAAATATGCATAATCATAAACTTAGGTAATCACACCCAGTGGGACACCATTAAGGAATAAACACCAGACTTTCAGGGTTACACTGAAAAAAAATGTTGTAATGCTGATTTGCACAATTGTACCCATTAAAAGTCGAAGCAATTAAATACAAATGATCTGATATCAGCGCATAGCCAGAAACTTAGCAATACAGTAGAGAAAATGCACGCAGTACAATACCACAATACAATAACAAACACTGCTCAAGAGATATTAAAGTGCAGGTGCTGGTGTGTGCAGTATCCCACAAGGTAATTATTCATTATATGGACAGCTTTGTGGATAGAAGCTCGTGCCTCTGAGAGTTGTGGTGATTACAATTACATTAAGAAATGTTTGTTAAAGAAGGGGAAAACTAGCACTTTTATTTTTTTAAGGAAGCTCCCAAATTCAGTCCCTAACTAACAGGGTTCTCCTAGGCCACACTAGCGCCTGTTCTAACTGATGTGCTGAACTAGCTGAATGTTGTGTGCCCCTTCCCTTTTACCATTCGCCACTATAGTGCCAATAATAATAAATAAAGATTTATAATGATTATGGTCACTGATCCTTTAAGCTATATGACTTTTTTTGACCAGAAACCAAGGTGACATAATAAAACCGAAATGTATACCATGAATACTATCTAATGTATACTGACTAAAGCAGTCTTTACTGGGACTAGCATAGGAACCTAGCTCTGAAGTTAACTACAGCTTCAGAAGGTGTTAAGTAAAATCAAAGATGTGGATCAGAGAAAACATCCTCCTTGGGTGGCCTAGGTGTAGAGTAGACAATCTTCTCGTCCTGCCCAGTTGTTGCCAGATGTGCTGTGTGGATCTCAGAGAGACCTTAGATCTATAAAAGTTGGAAAAATTTGCTTCAGAGCCACGCAAGCTCCACACAGTTTTCTTATCAGTCCACAACCCACCTCCTTCTGCTCAGTCATTCTCCTTAACTGCCAAAGATTTCGTCACCTTCTTCTGGACCTTCTTGAATGTTCAGCTTCCTTTGACACATTGGACCACAACATTCACCATTCTGTTCTCCCCAGTCTTTGAATTACAGGCTCAGCATGGTAGCGGCTTGCTTTCAACCTTCCTGGAAGGTTGTTCTTATCAGGTATCATGGAGAGATTATGTATCTGAACCATATGCCCTTACAATTCAAGTTTCACATGGCTCTTCTCACTCTACATTGTTCTCTTTGGTGAAGTTATAACCACTCATGGCTACTCCTATCACTGTTATGCTGATTGCACTCTGCTCTCTCTCTTTCTCCAACATATATTTAGGTCTTCACTGCATCAGCATGTCTGAAGAGCATCTCCTAATGGGTGTCAGCTCCTCAAACTTCAGCATCAAGACTTTTCTCCATCCTGGCGCCCAGGTGGTGGACTGAACTATCGCTGAATGTGGTGACTAAAAACTCACCTCTTCACTTAGCACTTACCAACAACTCAAAAACCATTTACTTATGTAAAGGCTATTACTTATTTATACTAACATGAGGTTTGGTCTAGTAGAAAGAATACAAAGCACTTTTGTCAGTTTCTCTGAATAAGGACGTCTGCTAAATGCTGTAAAAAAGTGGTTTTGTTAGACTTTCCAAAGTACTGGCAAAAAACCACCAGTGGATATTTGCTTCAGTAAAGTTTGATTGTGTGGTGCCTAAAATAATGCTAATGTAACCACATGTCAGAAATAGTTGGGGAGATATAAAATTGGAAGATTTTGTTTTCTGGTCATCTTCATTTTATTTATTAATTTATTAACATTAATTCCTGCATTTCAGGCCTGCAACTCAGAATAAAGTTAATGAAGATGCAGCAGTGTCAGCAAGCGATTATAATCAAGATTTGGTACAAAATCAATCATTTTGATTTAATGAATAATGTGATTTTTTAATTCACATTTTCCATAACATAAGAATATATATGATGAATGATATGAAAAATGAATGAATGAATATATATATATATATATATATATATAGATCACACTATTTGTATATATAGCAATATGTAATTTATTCATATTGTATATAAAGAGTCAATGCATATATACTAACTTTACCGATACATTAGGTATAATCATGATATACTAAACAATGTTAGTGCAAATAGCCAGAGTGTGTGGTTAGTGCTATTTCCACAGATAGCCATGGTTTATTTCAGCACATTTTACTAGCAGAATTACTTGGTGGGAGGAATGAATTGTTTGTGAACATAAAAGCTTAGACACCTATCAAGATGATACACTAGTGTAAGGTTTTATAACTGTCTGTGGTTGTTAAGTAATGAATTTAGCAATGTTTGAAATCAGCAATTATGAACACGTGACTTATTTATGCAAATATTTAATAAGAAAAGTGTTTGATTGTCAAAGTCATATCATGTTTGATATCCAAAGCCTCCAGAAAAGGAAACAACACCCAGCCATCAAAAGCTAACAAGGCACAAGAGGATGTTTGTTTCTTTATGGACTTTAATGGCCCTCTGAAGACCTGCCATGAATGCTTACCATCGCAGCTTCATCTTGCAAGAGCAAATGAATAGTTCAGTCATCTGAGAACGACAGAAAGGGAAAGAATATATGAAGGAGTTACTGGTTCCTTTCCCTAAAGCCTCTCATCCCTTTTCTTTGATCTATGCGCAGTTCTGAAATAATGGATACAGCTTCATTTATTTTTGATTGCTTTTCTTTTTGCCCCTAACTTCTGCCTCACTTTTTGGGTTTTCTTCTGAATCCTACTCCTGATACTATCAGGAATATCAGCATTGGAATCCCAATGCTCTAAATTTAGAGGAATGGTAAAGGGCAGTTGATCAAACAAACTCTTAAAGGTCTCAGATTGATGACTTCACTGTCAATATGCTTCAGCATTGGGACGACTACATCCATCTTCTGAGAGAGTGCACCCAGTGACTGTAAGGAGAGGGGCAAAAATAGGGGTGTTTGCAAAATAATGTCCTACACGGGGATTTATCTTGAAGGATGAAAAGATTGCTTTGTCTGTGAGGGGACACCAAGCCATCTATCAGGTTTGAGGAAATAAATGTAGGTTAGAGCATTAGATCTATTAAGGTCATTTGAGATTGCACTCTGAATCTTTAGACTGATTGGTCCCTAGCAGCGACACACACAGTTTTCAGGTTTCTATTAACAAAGCCTTATATTCATTTAATTGAAAATTAAATTCTGATTTCCTTCATAATTCTGGCATTGGAATCACGTTTGCTCCTTCTCCAGCCTACTCAAGTGTTCACAATAACTACAACCAGGCTCATTAAATGTTTTGTTTGTTTCCTAAAAAATGAAGAACTCACTGCATGGTGTGTGAGTGCTGGTGGTTGGGGGTTACTCAGGGTACTTTAGTTTCCTCTTATATTTAAAGACATTCATTAGGTTAATTGGCATCCCTGAACTGGATTATAGAAGTACATTCATACACTAGCAATACACATGAATTCAGTAAGTGGGTGTAAATCTGAAAAATGGTGACTAAATGAGATAATAACTTCTTTTTATAGCATTGTTGGAATGTGAGCCTTCTTTCGGATCTAGGTAAGCCATGCCTGTGTTTGGCTGTTTGTTGTATGCATGTGCAGAAGCAAAGTTGTATTTCCATCATGCATTTTTTCTCCATAACCCTTGGTGCCAGTGAAACTCTGATTTCCTCCCATACCCATATATCTGCTTCAGCATCACCCCTTACTCCAGCTCTTACACCACCGCATTAGAGCTGCGTTACCTCAGCTTTGTTTTATTCACATTGTTTCCTTATTTATTTTCGTCTCTGTAATAAAATCTGATTGTGCAAGTGCCAGACTATTGATCGGCAAAGCGCTGATGAATGACCTGGTTTCTACAATGTGCTGACAGATACACTAAAGCTTCGCTCTGAGCTCAGCCTTGACTTAGCCAATGCAGCGGCCCTGTTGGCAAGGCTTAACTTTGATTAACTAAAACTTCCTGCAGGCCGCCAAGAGCCAGCCCTTTTGCTGCTGATAGATGACCTGCTGACTGTCATTTACCTGCTTGCATATCATGGAATTCATTAAGAAGCATGCTTTCCTGCTCCCTTGCCTTGTTATCCAGCCTTAAAGGGCTTTTCTATATGTGCATTGTCTTCACTGTGCGTCCCACCCTGCAAGACCACCCAACACTGAGGTACACTGTCTAGAGAAACCTGCATTTACACCACTAAATCCCCTCACCTGGACACCCGGAGGCTGATGCTGGTCATCATATGGAAATTGTATGCCTCATACAAAATATTGTTCAATTTTCTTTATATCCTAGAGAAACAGGGTCTCTAGAACTTTACTCTACTCTGTTGTCCAATCTCACCCAGAGGAGAATAGGTTGGTTCTTCTATAGGTTTGCTAAGCATGCACTTCCGAGAGTTTTCCTTGTCAAACTTCTCAACAAAAAAGTAATGATAATAATAATTGATAATAACAGGTGCTCATTTTCATGTTGGCCTTATTATAAACTCAACTTGATGATGAGTTTTTTTCCGAACATATCTCCATCATAAATCAGGGAGAACCTGCAATAATAATAATAGATATGTGTGCGATATATAAGACTATATTGATATTCATGGAGCTATTTGCACATTGCATGTTTATATCTATACACAGAATAGAGCATTGGTGATAACATATTGAAAGGTCTTGTGAAAAATATGAAACTTAGTGGCCAATTAAAACCAGCATTAAATTATGCACTTATCCTGGATAGCTCTTTTAGCAATACCCCAAAATGGTGCTCTGTTATCTATTATGAATATATTATTTAATAAAATATTTCTGAGAATCAGTGAATAGTTCTAATACAAAACATCCAAGAGAGAGCCTGCAGAAATTATTTTTGTGCATTATTAAATTATATTGTATATCAGTATTCCGTTTAATGCCTTTGTCTTGGATTCTGAATACAAATAATTTTCATTGTTTGGCTGGATTTTGCACTCTGGAATTTCATGCTCAACCTATGTTATAGTTAAAAATAGGAAACAGCAGTTCCTGAAGCCCTGGGTTCAAGTCCCAAATGAGGCGTGCAACATGGAGGAGGGGTGGTGCATTGTGTTACATACAGAACCATGCCGTGTGTTTGGTGGCCTTCATGTGGAGCCCTATACGTTCCAGGCCCTGCTATGGACTGGTCCCCTGTCAAGGGAGTGCTGCTGCTTGCTCCCGGTGAATTCCACTTTAGGCCACATGACCCCATACAGGATAAGTTGGATCAAAACAGAATGCTTTTTTAAAAAGTACTTTTGGACAAGGTGAGTAGACCCAGCCACCGACCTGAGCGCTGAGACACGGGACTAATCAGGTGAATGCACAATATGGGTGTGCTCACACCAGGCTATCAGTACTGTGCCTGAGCACATTTTACTCTCAAATGCAGTTTGTTTGACTAGTGTGATTGCTCTGTAACGTGCTGAACTGTGCTCAATCCAGTGTGAAGTGGTTTGCTTAATCATGGTGTAGGTGAACTCGGGCATTGGTATGCATAGTTAAATAATTTTTAACCAACCCCGAGCATGGAATACAAAGTCTGTAAAAACACTAGTCTGAAATTGCTGTGCTTCATATTCAAAAAATCCAAAACTGTAGCTCTGTAACCAATACTCTTCACCTCTCAAAAGACAGGAGACAAACCAGTAGGTGGAGCACTCTTACCCAGTGCTGGACCTCTTTAGTGCACCTCTGAGGTTCGTCAGTTACGAAGTCCTAGTTACTTGGTTTCCTAGCACCATGGTAGTTCAGAAATTATCTCGTAAAGCCAAAAGTCCAGTGGTTTTCTGGTACGTCAGTTTTTTTTATTGGCACCAGAAGTTCATTGGCACCATTTATTGAACAGGACTGCTTGAAATAAAAGTTTGTTTATTATTGACTTGAATGAAGATGACAATACATTTTATGAATAATTAAGTGTTTCATAAAGGTTTGATTTTATTTTTCTCATAAACTTTAATTTAAAAGTTTTTGTTGTCAAACTTGAACATATGAAATATTCACATTTATTCATATATTCAAGGTTGACAACAAAAACCTTTACATCAAAATTTATGAGAAAAATAAAGGGTTAAGTTAAAGTTAATTCAAGTATTAAATAGCTTGGACTCCCAAACTATCTCAATTCTTACGATCTGGTTGCACAAAATGCATTACTCTTTATTTCCTGTTAGAATCATATGGGGATGGATATTCCCAGTGTTTGTTTGTTCTACTATTTGCCTGCTTAGAATTCAGAATGCCTGTCAGGCAGAAGCATTATTACACACTTGATGAGTCGGAAGGGATCTCCTGATGAGCAACTCACTGCATTTCTTTTACTGAAGAAGATGTAATGATAGGCTAGCAGACCTAGCTCATGACCCATGAAGGCAAAGGACATTGGCCTTTAGAGGGTTTAAGAATCAGAAGGCAGCAGGAGGCTGTGATTAACACTAGTGCTGAGGCTAATACTGGAATTGGCATTTATATACACAGAATGACACTTAATACAGGAACTGGAAAACCCAGATAAAAAAGCAAGGTGTCGCAAAGTTCCAAAATGTATAGCATGCTGCCAAGACCAAGCTCAGCATATATAAGTCTTAGGAAGTACTACAGTTGGAACAGGTGTGAATCATCGTTAGTGGGAGTGACAGGGCAGAGCCCGATGAGGTTAGCTCTGGATAAATGGGGGACATTGTGACAGATATGTCTACCTGTCTGATGGCAAGGCTGGCTTGGCAGTAATAGTGATTGAGCCTGAACTCTGTCCTTGTCCTCTGCATATCCTCTTCAGTGAATGGCAGACCAATTTTTCATCTCCATTTCATAGATGATAAGACATGGCACAGTGCTGGTAATCTGAGATACAATATCCTCGGCCACCTCTGGGCATTCAGCAAGTGCGAACAACCATTGCCACCACTATGCTTTTAATTAGCAGAAGCAGAGGCGGTTCGCGGGTCTAACTAGTGAAGGAATCTCAGATACCCTGAGGGACTGAGAAGAAATTAAAAGCTTAGCAAGACTAGATGGGTTTCCTCTCCCACAACCCCAATCATTTGTCTGTTTCTTAGAGGGATTTTTGCATGTGTTCCGGTTTCCCTCCCTTGAGTTTTTATTTCATTACAATAAAACTAAGCTACCAAGACAAACAGAGTCTTCCATAATACTTGGTTAATCCACCAGTGACTTCAGTTCCTGCCTATATTTGCCTACTTACTGTATTTTTAGGGAGTAGGACTGAGTGTCTGCATGCACGCAAATGAGCACCAGGTTACTACTGGGATGGATCCTCTTTTACCTTCAGAACTGCACGTATACATTTTTGGCATATATTCAGCAAGGTGCTTAATATATTCCTCAGAGATTTTAATCCAGATTGACATGATAGCATCACATTCATGATGGTATACTGTGGTCATAAAGGCATGGCTGTCTCATCGGACAGACGTCACCCAGGGTACCTCCCCTTCTAGCTTCTTCTCCGCTCTTCTTTCACCTTCTCCTCCTGGCCTGCGGGTGGCGCTCCCGCCACCCATCTTCTTCCTCTATATATACTGCTCCTCTGCCTCTCTTCTTCCCCGGTTATTCTGGTTCTATGCTTCTATGCTCCCCTATCCTTTTCTACGTGTCCCATCGCGTTTACCGGCTTCCTCCTTCGTCCTCGCTATTCTGCTTTCCAGTTTCCAGATCTCTTTGCCCTAGTCCCTACCTGCTTAGTCTTGTTTGTTCTTGTTTTGCAACCGCGTATTCGCTGGTGTTTTGTGTTATTCGTTTTCACTGTTTCCATTCTCGTTTTCCATTTATTAAACCCTGCTTGCATTTAACGTCCGCCCCTGTTTGGTTTATTCCTTTCACGCTAACGCCGCTTTACCCAGGCGCTCCAGCATACATGGGTATGATCAGCAATAATACTCAGGTACACTGTGGAATTTGAGTAATGTTGGTAATTTCTGACCAACTTCTGACCCTTCCATCCAAAATATTGCAACAGAAAATGAGACACCTTTATTCAGCATTCTGATGCTCAGTTTGAACATGCAGATGTCTTGACCATGTCTATATGTGATTGGTTAATGAACAAGCAGATAGCCATTCATTCATTATCTTTTGTTTAATCAATACAGGGTCACGAGCCACCCGGCAAATATGGGCTCAAGGGCAGGAACAACCATAGATGGGATGCCAGTCCATTGTAGTGCACACACAGTCATGCACACAGTCACACATTAAGGGCTACATTAGAGACACCAATTAACGGGCATGATTGAACCCAGGAGCCTCTTGCTGTGAGGCAGTGGTGCTTCCCACTGAGCCACCGTGCTGCCGGTAGATGAACAGTTGTACCTAATATAATGGCCGTTGTGTGTATCTGTACCAATATCCATACCAATCCAATATGCCGTTTACATTTCACACGGTGTGAAGTCTTACATCCCACCCGTTATACACAGCATTGGCTCTGCTGATGCTGCTCTTTGTGTGATTTACACACAGATCTTGCATCCAGGTGCAAAACCCTTTGGCTTTCTGCTGTTAGTGAACAGGACTCATTTTCTAATGTGTTTCTAGCTTGCATACCCCTTTCTTCATTCATTCATTTGAAAAGACTCGTATAAAATGTGATTCATTTGAATCTATTGGAATGAGTGAATTGAGAATTGGGTGTCCTTTTACCAGCTCTTCCATCCAGTGGCAGCTTCCCTATTTAAGGGACTGCTTGTGAGATCAGCGTAAGAGCTCAAATCCCAGCTTCAGCAAGCAGCAAGTTCAGCAAAGCTCTTAATCTTCTTCATCACTCTGAGTAAAGGTGACTATGAAATACTCAGTTATTCCCAGGCATTAAGCTGATTTGTAGTACACCTTTGAATATTTCTCTTTTCTGAACCACAGTATCCTAAAGTTCTTTGGACAAACATCAGTTCTAGGTAGTATATTTATGTTTGTGATGTCCTCCGACCCCCTATAAGGCTACTGTAGATATGAATTTATCTGTTCTGGTCAGCCCTGTTTTATTTGTTGGGGCCAAGGTTTGTCTTCACACAAATCAGGAACCACTGCCTGAGCAAATGTCTTTCTGTCTCTCTTAGTCTGTGCCCTTCTAATGATCCTTGTCTCTGTGGCTCCTCAGAGACTGGTCACCCTTCCCCACTGATACCTGACATCAGTCAACTCTAATAATGTGTAAGTGTTCTGTCTGATCTAGAGATAGATATCCAGAAGTCCCTGTTAATGCTGGTTCCGGTGATGATGTATTTCCCAAAAACATATTGTAAGAAACCTCACTGATGCCATAATTCACTACAAATAAAGGTGGGAGCATTGTTCAGCCCTGCTTTATACCCTAGAGTCCACAGAATTGACTGCCATTGACACTGGGAACAACCATCCAGGGAGACAGATGGGTGGCACATGGTGTGATGGATCATGGCTTGCATCGCTGACCTTTTTACCTTGTGAACATAACAGCAATGGATTGTTCCGATTGTCTCCCCAAATGGCACTTTGTTACCTTTATCTCCAGGTGTACCACATGTCTCTGGCAATCAATTCTATTCTTATATAAGAATAATGATCTACAAACAGATTAAGAGTTTTCACAGGTAACAACAACCTCAGTCCAATAAGGAATACTGAGAGCCAGAGGAGCGAATATAATAGTGCTAACTCAGTTCAAAGATTCCATGAGATGAATGCCACTAGGAAAAAAAGGTTTTTTTTAAACCGCCATTTTGTTTATTTAGTAAGTACATAAATGTGGTGGAAATACACGGTGAGCTCAATTGACTTGCATGTTTTAAGGGAATTGGAGTAAAGGTGCATTCCATGTTTGTTTCAGATTGTAAGTGTAAGTGAAGGGCAGTCAGTGGGACGCACTGGCATAAAAGAAATCAGAGCCAACACGTTTTGTCCTTGTAATGAATTCCTCAGAGGAAATCCTGCAATGTACCTGGAACTTGCAGTCATTTTTAGCAAGAGCAATTTGGTTTTTACAGTCTTGCAGTTATTAGGTCTAATCTCATGGGAGTATTTCTTATGCTATCGGTCTCAAAGGATTAACTGCTTATTCTGTCACTCGATAAGCCAAGAAGAAGAGATAATCCTTAGGGTGACTACCATCTATAACCAAACACAATTTTTTGCAAATATGTAGATTTTCCTTCTCTTCTCATACAGCGATAACATGACAGGTGTAGGTGCATAGAGATCAGTTACGGCAATGGCTAGTGTACTAATGCCCAAATTGTTCTAAATGCAACCAGTTATATAATAAAATAGCTCGCCTGTTATTTCTGGTAGATGTCAGATAAAACCCTGACGTTTCCTAAAGGAGTATGAGTTCAATGGTCTAAGTAGTAACTGTTAATCTTGTACTTGGTAATTTACTCATACTTTCTTCCCCAAATGGTCTAATGTATATGCAACAACTGCTAATAATTTTACACACATTTTAGAAAGTTATACTGCTCATACTTTGTGTATAAATGCTTGCTTAATTAAGCAGTTAAGCATAATACACAATAGATTTGACCATAAACCAAGATTGATTGTGCTAATCTCACTAAGCAGTCGGGTCACAAATGTCTTTATGCACACTAAATGACCTTGTTGCTGGTATTTTTTATTTTTTGCTGTCTCTTCTGGGTAATCTGGCCTGAACCCATCTACCACAAACAGAGCTAGTGGGCTTGACTTGATACTCTAAATAAGCAAACGTCATTGCTATTAAACATACACATGTAGCCCAGAGAACCAAGTGCCCTAAACTAAACTAAAGGTGTGAGAAAATTACATTCAGCAGATTACAAACCTGTTTAGTGTATCGTAGGAAGCAGTGTCTCTGGCATAGGTGCCAGTCTCACTGCAGGGAATTACTACTGAATTATTATTAAGGTTTGGTGAAGAGGCTTATTTATTATCGTTAGCGACAATTTCAGGAACCGGGGAAAGTGTTTAGCTATAGCCCCAAGCTAACTTTTAAGCTACATTTTTAAGCTACAATTTTACATCAGGTACTTTTACAAATGGAGATTTACCATTTAGCTGCACAGTTCAAGATTAAGCACCTTGCCAACATGAGCAGTGCTGATTTGAACTCATGACCTTTGAATTAGTAGTTAGACAGATTTAGGGTGTATTCACACTTTTATTCACAGCTGCCCTGCACTGTGCATGAGCATAATCTCCCCTCTCCGATGTCCCCCTCCGGCCTGCTCTCATAATGTAATAAACCTTTTTTAGGAACAAGTGTGGCTTACATTATCACAAGGTTTGGTGGTGGAGAAAGGTGTGCTTGGACTTCATGGTTCTTTTTCTAGACCATTTAGCTTGCTTTTTGGTTTTGCAGCACACTGATTTCCAGCTGATGCATGTATTAGAAGATTTTTGCAGAGGCAGTTGACACTATGGCAGAACAGTGGTAGTGATCTGGGTCCTTTCTGTGTGGGGTCTACAATGTCCTCTCCAGATCTGTGTGGGTTTTCTCTGGGTACTCCGATATTCTCCCACAGTCCAAAGATGTGGGTTAATTTACATGGTGTCTCTAAAGTGTCCCTTCTATGTGAGTGTTTGTATAAGTGTGTAAGCCCTACAATAGATTGGTGGCTTGTGTAGGGTTGTGTCTGCCTTGCGCTGAAGAGGACCAGTTGGATAAGAAATTTAATGAATGATTTGACAAAACACTGAATGCATGTCAGGGTACACCCCTTTTCTGATACATTTCTAAAGTTTTCACGCCTCCATGTGCTTCTGGAGTTTGAAGTAAGACTTTATCACTTTATAGAATCTGCTTAGCACACAGCTTCAGCTTGGGTAGGCCTCTTTATGGGAAGCTGACGGTAGCATAATTAGAGAAAGCCTCCATCAATCTTGTTGCGTTCTGCCACAGCTGCCTAGATGGTTCAGGAATACTTATGAGTACATGTTCATCCAGCGCACAATACACATTCTGGCTCCCATATTGCAAAGTAGCTCACAGGGTCTTTGTGGAAATGGGGATGGCAATGACTAAGACTGCCCCATAACAGGTGCATTGTGCGTCTAAGCCACCTAGCAATAAATCACTGTATCAAAACTATTCAGTTTCCTTCTTGCTCAGAGCTCCATCATGAATGTGTCACTAAAGCCCATATTGTTTGGAGCCTTTTCCCCTCACAAATACTCTATAATTGCATTTCATCAATGACATGATTTATAGTCTCTATTAGCTGCTGAAAAAAATCATGGGTCTTACACACACTGCTAACATAATAGGACACTAAAATTGAATCCAACTGAAAGGAACCTTTCTACAGTCACACCTTTAAGCAACTCGCAACTGATGATTTTTACTGTAAATTTCAACGAATAAGACATAAAATATGATACCTTATCACCACTGCACCACCACATTAGTAGAATTTTTCAGTTAAGGTCATAAAAAGTGTTCTTCATAAATTTGCCACTTTGGGTTTCTTCTTTTTTGCTGAATCATTATGACCTTTGCGATTCCAATATTATTTTGATGATACAGCTGGAACTTATATAGCTGAAACAATAATTTGGCCTCTGTTAGTTTTCTCATGTTGCTTAAATCTTATATATCAAATCACAGTTGTTAGACTAATATGTCAGGAATAATTGGCAGTCAACAAATTTGTTAAACCTGGTTATTTTCATGTGATACACCATTATTTTATACACTACAATTTTCCGTATTTGGTATTTAGTACTTACAAGCAAAGCCAGGTCAGAATGACCATGCCAGACAGAATGCTATTTCCTTGATGTCCTGAGGCAAGAAAATCATTCTTAAGCAAAAATCTGTTGGCTCAAAGTGCTGGCTGGTCAGCCTAAATGGGCCAAAATTCAATTAGCATCTAGCAGAAAGGCAGATGCAGGGTATTCAGGGATTTTATCCCTCAAGGTGAAGTAAGGTAAGAAGAGAGGAGGTGTCAAAGAGCGAAAACCTGATTCTCAGCTACTTTAATCTTGCTACTTAGCTCAAATGTTTACAGTTGAACCCTAAATGTAGCTCACTATGAAAAATGGTCTGGAAAAGCAAATATTCAGGTTGAGGAAGTTTTGTTTGTTTGTTTTCCATAGGGAAATCCCTAACCTCTCCAGTTATCTTCAAAAATCCTCTAATTGCAGTTATGTTTGTGTAATATAATGATACAAAACTATTTTTTTTTAGGTACCATGCCTTGACTTCATGTGTAATAATATATACATCTTATAAGAAACTACACTCATAGCACAAATGAGTCACCTGTGGAACTAAATATAATGGCGTGTAATACCTTCAGTAATTCTGACGAGAATTAAGTGCTGTAGACTGGGATTTTTGCCACTGCTGATAGATCCATGTCACCATATGCTTTGATACACCTGCAAATTCAACTACTTCCTTCCCTGCTTGCCTTTGGCACTCGGGGTGTGCAATATCGTATCGTTCGCGATAATACCGGGATAATTTTTTAAATGATATATAAGATCCATATCGTGATTTTCAGACGTGTTTATGTAATGACGTAATGGATTGACTTAGAGGCCGAGCAACAGATATGGTGGAAAGTGTGGAGTTATGGTGGAGGAGTTTGTCCCAAAAAGGGGAGCAACTTTAGTAATGTGGAGGTCATTTTGGTACAAAATATTAGATGTACGACAAACTACAGTAATATGTAAGCTATGGAAAAGGTCTGTAACAACAAAGGAGGGAAACACAAACAGAAACACACAGCTGGGTACAAGAAAAGTCAAGAATGCCGCGGGGTGAGGTATTTTTATGTATAAAATATATTTTGTCGCTATTGCATGTTGTTGAAATATATCACTAAATATATATCGTTATTGTAAACGTACCCTAAAATATCGTGATATTATCTTAGAGCCATATCGCCCACCCGTATTTGGCACACCCAAATGCAATCACTTAGACATCTGCTTTGCGTTCCATTATTCATACACTGAACAAGACATTCACTGCACTGCACAAGCTTGTCACACACACACCGCCTCATCATGTAATATAATCTGCAGGAGTCAAGTTGCTACCCTTTAAACATGCAAGATTACTGTTTTTTTTTCGTCCAATAGGAACAACATATAAGTGTTATCAAGTGTTATTCACAGAATCACTACTAAAGTTTAATGTACTGTACTAAGATGGAAATGGAATGGTAGAAGCTCCACCCAGTTTTTCGTTTATATTCAGGATGAGATCAGATAACTTTATTTAACATTCAATTTGGACTTTTTAGTTGATTGATTATTTTCAGTCCAGGAGTGGCAATGAGGTGTTTAAAAACTCTAGCAGCACTGCTGTGTCTGATCCAATCATACCAACACAACACACTAACAGACCGTAGCTAGAACGGTGTCACTGCAGTACTGAGAAAGATCCACCACCCAAATAGGACTCAGCTGGTCCTGACAGCTAGGAGGGGTTCAAATAAAAGGGGAATAACAAAATATTTAGAGAAGCTAAATAGATAGCAATAGATATGCTAAGTGGAACTGATAAACTGGATGATGAGTTTAGAAACAAAGAGCTTTCATTGTGAAGAAAACATTTCCCCACAGTTAGAATCTGACATTTTTTTTTATGGCTTGTTCTTGCAATTTGCCGATCCCCACAAGTTCATTTTTAAACAAGTACTGCGATTTTCTTTTTAAAAGTTTGAGAAACAAGGAAATTGAACGAATGTGTTAATGTTAGGGTTAGGCTTATGTGCAGGTGTTGAATTAAGTAGCTACAGTAATATTATGTCAGGGGAAAGCTCTCATAAGGATGGAAAGACAAGGGTGTGTGCCTGCATGTGAACATCTGTTTGATATGTGAACTGCATCCACTTTTTGTGTTTGCAGCGGAAACAGCTTTCACGCTACTTTCAGGGCTTGATATTTGCAAAGGTGAACTGCATGTCAATACTGGCAACCTATGTGAAATGCCATTGATCTCTCCTGTTCTGAGGGTGGAAGCACCATAGTTTCTTTACACCTTTCATTTCCACAGAGGGCACGTAATCATGGAACAACGTCTGGTATTTTCTAATATAAAACAAATGGACGAGGAAAATGGATTGGCCCAGAGTTGAGGAGGGACTAAAGGGATGAGGCACAGGGCCATAAATCAAGGACACTTGTCAAAACAAAGGAGACAGAAGCTGAAGGTAAGGAGGAGTGAGTGTTGCAGTAAAACACACTGCTAAGCTTCAGCCATCTATCTACGTGAGGATTAGACTATTAGCAGGATGACAGAGCAAGCAGACCTAGGTGAACCTATCCTCTCACTCGCCATCTATCTCTCTCTGTCAACTTTTCTGTCCATTTAGCTGTAATTTACAGACGCTTTTAACAATATAGGCTTTATGTTATCACAGACACAGCCTGAGTAATCTAGTCAGGTGATTATGTAAAAGCTAACAGAAAGGCAACTGAAAATAAGTGACCTCAAACTTAATACTTAGCAATAGTCATGGCCCCCAAATATTTCTGGTAGCAGCCAACTGCCTTGGTGTTGCAGATTTTGTAGCAGAATGCTTCTAGTTTATAAATACATTCATTTTTGATTACTACATGTTAAAGTGCAAAAACTCTGCACATGGTCACATACAAACACCCACTTACTTATCTATTTCACTCTTGGTGGCAACTTTCCACTGGCTTAATAACTTATTACTTTAGCTAATTCATTATTCACCATCAACACATTCTACCCTTAACATCACAAGCCCAAGGCAAGTCTAATTACTTCAGTTTGTTTCTAAAGAAACATTCCTTTGGAGGAACACAGACATACACAGGGACTACAGCAAGTAGCATAAACACTACCTGTGCTTTGTGTTAACATTCCAGTTAACCTCGGCCTACCTCTAATAACGTGGTGAATAAAGGAATGCTGAATAGCAGCACTTTGCCTTACCTGGTGCTGTGGCAAAATACCAGAGGTAGAAATAGTCAGTGTTGCTAATGATGTGCCTAACAAGGGCGGTTTATCCAATCTGTCTAAGATGTAAGTCGTCGCTTGGATAAGGGCGACTGCTAAATGCTGTAAATGTAAATCAATTTTGTTTTTGTTTTCTGATTTAGATTATCCTATATTTTTTCTATTGCTAAGCTACATTTTAATAATACTTTGTTATTTATTTTAAAAGAGTTTTGCTATAATTTAAAATACATTTAGTATTTATTTAATTAACATCTGGGCCGCCCATGGAGGACGGGTCCCCTGTTGAGTCTTGGTTCCTCCCAAGGTTTCTTCCTACCATTTTAGGGAGTTTTTCCTTGCCACTGTTGCCCTAGGCTTGCTCAGTTTGGGCTTGGCCTTTTAGATAATTGTATTACTGTAAAGCTGCTTTGAGACGATGCTACATTGTAAAAGGCGCTATAGAAATAAAATAAAATTGAATTGAATTAAATGTCTAGCATGTTAGTGTTGATTTTGCTTAACAAATAAGTGGTGGTATCTCATCTTTAGAGGTAATAGCATGAGTGATGTTGATTGGGCAATTGTGCAGCTAATATTTACTTCAATTTACCCTATTAATAAGTAAGAATATACAGTATAATCAGGTCTGGTTTTTTATTACTTTTTAAATTTCATCTGTTCTACACCACCCCATCTCTTTTGTAGCAGTGAATGTGGAGTCGGGGCGACTGCTTCCCTGGACTGTGGTTGAAAATTGATTTTGAGGCACGTTTTGGTTATTTGTCTTGCTGTATCTCTTTTCAGCTTCACGTCCTTTACTGGCTGTAAGATATTTGGTTGAATTTACATTTAGTAACACTGAATCACACAGATTTTTGTGTCACATGCTTTTAGATAAAAAATTGTAGTTTTTGGCTGCATAAAAATATTTGCACATGACTATTGTTCATTAATTATACTGGTGTATAATTAGATTGTAAGCCTGTACCGCATGTCATATCTCTGCCATAGATAACGCATAAACATACCTGTATATACACTCACCGATCACATTGTGAAGAAAGCCTCCTTAATTAAACACTCATCATCAATTTTATCAGCACCACTTGCCATACAGAAGAACTACAGTTACAGACTGCAGTCCATCTGTTTCACTACATACTTTGTTCGTCCCCTTTACTCTGTTCTTGAATGGTCAGGACCAGCAAAGTTCAGGTACTATTTGGGAGTTGGATTACTATCGTCATCACTGCAGTGACACTAATGTGGTGACATGAGTGGATCAGACCTAGTAGTGCTGCTGGAGATTTTAAACACCTCACTATACTGAAATTACAACCAAAAATGCCCAGCTAGCATCATTCTATAGGCAGCATCCAGGGAGCACTGATAAAGGATTATAGGATGACTAAAACAAATTGTGTTATTCGAGAACGGGTGGTGTGCTGTCTCTAATTTTAAATCTACAAGGTGGAGCAATATGGTATCTACATTATAGAGTGTGCAATGAGAGAACACAAAGAAGAAGCGTCACCACATCATTGTTATTGTTATAATGTTGAGAAGCTTCCACCACCCAGCAAGTTGCACTTCCTTCAAGTATTATTACTACCTATTACCAGATATATTTTGTTAAAACAATTATTTTCTAAAGGAAGCAACATTGCATTTACATCATTTATCAGACGCCCTTATCCAGAGTGACAATTCATACAGTCCTACAATCCAAACAATTGTAGGTTAAGGGCCTTGCTCAGGGACCCAACTGTGGCAGAGGTGATATTTCAACCATAGATTTTTTGGTCCATAGTCCAGAACCTTAACAGCTAGGCCACCACAGTCCCTCTACATGTTACTATTCAGATGAATATACAAAATAATATACAGTTTTAATAAAACATTTGGTTAAATCTAGAAATGAATAAAAATAATATTAAAATATTAAGGTGAGAATGATACATAAAGTAGTTCATCTAAAATCAATACTAATCTGGCGATTAAAAACGATTCATGCTCTTGTTATTACTGTAAAACCTGCTGGAATGGAGAGAATCTTCTACATGAATCTTCAAATATTAGCTAATTCAAACAGTAATTCGGTGAACTATGAAGCAAAATGACTGAAATATTTAATCAGTTCTCTCGTGCTAAGCCTGTGACAGGCTAGTTTGATAAACAACAGCTCTTTGCTAATTTGCGGAGCTACAGTCACTTTTACAAACGAATCATTTCTAGCCAGCTTCTGTTTCAAGCAAGAAAACAAGGGGAAGTGCTTATGCTAGCAGAACAAATGGATAGAAATGCTTAATCAACATAGTTCTTTCCCTACATATTCATCCTAATTGGCCGTTTCAGAGTCAGAATGAACAGTTTTATAGCCATACGCTCAAGTATTGACCCGATGTACTGTTCACTGAACATAAAGTAGAAACAGAACTTGCATTAGCATCCACATCACATGAATGGATTCAACAACCTGGTTCTGAACGCCAGCAGAGTGACAGTGTAAGGGAAAAACTCCCTTTAAAGTTGTGAGGAAAAAACTTTGAAAGAACCAAGATTCAAAAAGGGACCCATCCTCACATTTGCACCTTCACTGTTGTGCCTTACTGTTTTTTGTTTACTGTTTCACTGTTGTTACTGTCTTATTGCTGTTAATATTTCCCTGTTGTTGTGTTGTTATTGCCTTATCTGGTGAGAAGCACAACATCGAATTTTGTTGTACTGTTTACAGTGTCTTCTTCATCATCTTCTTCTTCCTCTGCTCATTTTTTGTTTAACTATGGTTGTCTGAATCAGTTCTTGGTCCTTGAGTTGGTTATGCTGATGTGTGATATAAATGTGATATTTGTGTTAAAATAAACTTCACTTGTTCTAGTGTCGATCATACGGCAATGGTAGATGTAATTACCATAGCTAAATAGCTATAGTTAAAGCTTTTATTTTAGTACAAATGCATGCCAAAATTATTTTCAAAGTGAGCCTGAGTTGAGTTTAAATCAAATTCAGAGTTTCAACATGATGAGTCATATTTTGAAAGAGTAAATCAAAATGAATCAAAATAACAGTTTGAGTCGTGTTTGAAACAATCATTAATGATATTCCAGTCAGAGACCCCTAACCAGCCCTGTGATGGACTGCTGCTAAGCCAAGGGCACTCTTAAAACCTCTGTTCTCCAAAATCCCTGTGATACTGAGCAGAAAGAGCAATGATAACGTGGAAAAATACATAAATATAACTTATTATGATCCATTTAAACTCAATAACTCACTCACATTCCTATCCACTTAAACAGGGTCACAAGAGAGCTGGGTCCTAACCGGCAGTATAGGGTACAAGGCAGGCAATCCATCGTAGGGCACACATGCAAACACGCCCTGGGTCACTTTATTAGAGCACCCAGAGTAAACCCATGTGGACACAGGGAGAACATGCAAACTCCACACAGAAACAACCCAGATACCTCCTGCATATTATAATACAATATTATACCATAATAATATTGTAATTATTGCTAAATATTTTATGCATTTGTTTACATATTTATTTCAAATATATTTAAATCTATTTTAATAATGGTTTGATTTGCGTTTGTCATTTGTACAAAACGTTGAAGCTCGAACATGATGTAATAAAGGCTAAAATCTGGTTTTCATGTCCTGACACATAACCTTATCAACACAGCTTATGTAAAGAGGCTCAAAAAACTAAGTTGGATTTAAGAAATTTGAAATCCAAATATGTGCTATCATGCAGGTTAAGGATTCAGACAAGGAGTATGAAGTGTAGATAAATGTCCTGGGATACTGGATGAGAGCGTTGCTGCCAACAATTATTTACTATATTCAAATTAAGAGAAATAATGAATGCAGAATATTATGATGCTCACATATGACATAAAACATATGAAATATCCCCTAAGTTTTGTGAGCAGTGTAGTTTATTTCTTATAAACCAATATAGACCGATCTCAAATCTACCGTTCCTCTCTAAAATATTATTAAAGGCTGTTTATCAGCAGCTCTGTAGTTCCCTCCATAGTAACGGTATCTATGAAACATTTCAGTCAGGCTTCATTCCTCATCATAGTACTGAAACAGCATTAATTAAAGTACTTAATGATCTATTAATATCATCAGATAATGGACGTGTTTC